>BQNB010118902.1:6557-20909 GCA_026074375.1 Tanacetum coccineum
ATATGGGAAGCGTGTAAAATGTTAGATGCCTTTTGAAATGGAGGTTGGGGCAAGAATAGCCAAATAATGTCTGATATATGTTTATATTTGATAGGTAGAAGATCCATTGTTAAAGGATGACAAGCTAGAGGATATACAGGCCATATCAGATTCAGGCATACTCAAATTGTCGAAGAACACTGAAAAGAAGGAAAAGAATCTCTACTCAACTCTTGGAGTAGGAGTTTGCTGCAGTGGTTCAGTCACCAATTCATCAGCATCACACACATTTCCTGCACAAATGGGAGAACTCCAAAACCATGATGCATTTTACACCCTCACACACATGATATTAGAGGAACACCATAGGCAGACATCATTCAAATCATTAAACGTGTTAGTATGTAAGTACATGTTTATATGGTGTAGCATACCTTAAATATCAAGTTTCGGTTCCGTATTTATGGACATGATTATATTTTTTCTATGCTTCCAGTATTTTCTTCTTCAAACGACACAAATTCATACCCGAACGACAATAAAACACGCGCCGCAGCGAAGCGTGGTTTTAAACCTTGTTTAAAATCAAAAAACACATGATAATTGTAATTTAAATATAAAATGACCTCATATCCTCTACTTATAATAGATTTATGGGGGAATTAGTCATTATTTTGTTTTAATAGTGATCATTTATGCATCGGTTATTATGACACCTTATAACTACAGGCCTTCTCTAGTGTTCATGATCATCCAATGGCTTCTCACATTCCGACCACTGTTCTTGTTTCGTCAGACTAAACACATTGTTCCCATATTGGCGAATTGGCAGTACAACATATTGTTCCGATCGTTGTGCCCTGAAAAATCGATGAAGAATTTTCAGCAAATTTGTTTTAAGGTAAGCGTGTGTCATGATTCTTCTCATGTTTATCTGCTTTCTGTTTTTTCGTGTAACTAATGTTTGTGTTCGTAACTTTAGTTCAAGAATTTTTTTTCTTTTATTGCATCATTATAGTGATTTCCGATTCGGATAGTTTTTCGTACAACTAATAATGACACATTGCGTCCTTGAGCTCCAACTAATATTGTTACTACCAAATGGATAAATAAACAAATGAATGTTATTTTTTCTAAGTTTTATACACTCGACATGACACTTGTCAGATGTTGTACTCAATGAAAAATCTCAAGGATAGTCAAACAAATCACTAGATCGACCATATGTAAATATACCACAAATAAGTGAACAACATACCCTAATCATAACATGCATGATGTATATGCATATATTGAGATACCGATCAAATGTATATCAAGCGGCCTAAAGTTGGGGAAGTAACCTTTTCATATAAATCGTAAAAATCAAAAAATTTAGAAGTGTTTGTAATTAGGTTCACCAATTAATCGGGAGGGTGTTTGGGATTTTTGTTTTTTTTTCTGCTTTTGCTTCTGATTAAAAACAAATGCTTAATTGTGGACTAAAAGTAAATGCTTCCAAAGAGTGTTTGGATTACTTCTGAATAAGTGCTTATTTTATGTTTTCTTGGATCACTAGTGGTGCTTTCGACGTACTTTGAGCGTGGCCAAAAATGATCAGAAACAGTTACGGGATACATCGGTTAGGCCATGTACATCTAAGTTAAAGAGTCGGCCTCCTCGAGTAACCCGAACAAATAAGGAAAACCTCATCCGTGTACTCGTTTTTATAAATTTACATTTATATTCAATTCATTATTTCATGCAAGTTAATCTTTACTGTTTTATAGACATACAAGACAAGAACCTGCCAATATTGCATGATGCAATAGATGCTTTGTTCCTCTTTCTCCAAAAACACTGTGTACTGTACATGCTACTGTAACACAATACTAGCCAAAATCTGGCCCCAAAAATTTCCCCCAATTCGGTCCCAAGTAAAAAAAAAAATATTACAAAACGGACCTCTAACTTTTACCTATTTAGGACTTTTTATATAATAAACTTTATTTATTAAATATATAACACATAACTACCGATTCATTCAGATAAAAAAATACCCGCGGAAAAATACACGCGGAAAGGTCTTCGAATTGTGAACAAAACGAGTCCAATATTGCAATGTTTCTGACATACGTAAATTTGGCCCAAAGTAAAAAAAAACACCGACCCAAACTGAAAAAAAAAACTTTACAAAACGAGCTTTTATCTATTTACGACTTTCTATATAATAAACTTTATTTATAAAAAAAGCGTACTGCCCCCGCCGCAACGCGCGGGTTAAATTCCAACTCGTTTATATTCAATTCATTATTTCATGCAATTTGTCTTTACTGTTTATCGACTTCAAGAAAAAGAAACCTGCCAACTATTGCATGATGCATAGATGCTTTGTACTCTTTCTCATACATGCAAATTGCGTTTTCAATGTATGTTGAACCCATTATTTTGTTTAACATTTGGTATACTAGACGACAAGTGACGACGTCGATTTTCGTCATTAAACTGGTTTAGTGACGAATTTTCCTCTAACAGTGACGATTTTTCATTCGTCATTAAAGCTCTTTTTTCTTGTAGTCGACTGAGAAGAACGAATCTGATATCTAGGGTTTATTTAATACAAATGTTTATGTAATACAGATGGTAATTCTAGGGTTTTTGTACACTTCACCCCCATTCTAGCTTACTTGAATAATTCTAGGGTTTTTGTATCACCTCTTTTTTTAATGAGTCAATAAACATAACTATCATGGAATTGCTCAAGTATCAATAAACCCTATATTGATCAGTAAAGTACTCCAAGTAGATTTCTTTTACATATAATTATGACGCTCTAAAGTTACACGTTAATTTAGTTACATATATATACTTAAACATTTACTGCATATGTACTTTTTTTTATATAAAATCTACTCGTATATTGTAGTGGCAATAAAGTTCATAATTCAGTCATATTAAAAACAAAAATCTGTGTCACCTTATTATATTCATTGGCTTCGACATTTCCCATGCGTTTATGTTTTTTTTAGATTTGGGATCCGCATTTTAGTGTCAGCGAGTTTTCAGAGCTTAAAAATCCACATGCATGGTATAAGCTAGACAAAGCATGCGTCGATTATATGTGGATGTATCAGACGGCAACAAGCTTTACTTCATGTTGCATGACAAACATGTAAGCGTCATAAATAATTAGTTGCCGAGACATCCGTTACAACAATTGTATATTACCAACCAAAAAACCATACGTATTAATTTTTTACTAAAAATGTCAGGGAGTAAAAAATTGCCGTCGAAGTGCCCCAACACTACAAGAAAAAATGGCTTTAATGACGAATGAAAAATCGTAACTATTAGAGGAAAATTCGTCACTAAATCAGTTTAATGACGAAAATCGACGTCGTCACTTGTCGTCACAATAGCTCCGTCACAAATTTATTAATGACGAAATGAAATTTGACACTAAATTAGTGACGAACTAAAGTCGTCACTTAAGGGTGTGTGACAACCCATTTCTTTACTTAATTTCATCACTAAAGTGGCTAAAATCGTCACTATTTGATGAAATTAGTGACGAAAGAAAGGCGTCATTATTTGGGTGAACCTAACGGGAAACTAACGGGACCTTAACGTCCAATAGTGACGAAATACGTCGTCACTTTCCAAAATCCTATATCCCAATAATGCAGTACCTACTTTTATTCTTATAAGAAACGGGCAAAATTGAGAACACATGCATGTAAAGCAGTGATATTACAAATCCAAATGATTAACATTTGTTTTAGTCAATAACAAGAAATTAGTTGATCCATACTAAAGCCGAAACACCAATTCTGTCCAACAATCATCAATTTGTAACACATGTTTCCACCAAGCAAGTTATAAAGAGATAATCAAGGTTCTGTAAGAGAATCCTCAAGTGGTAACCTATTTCTACAAGCATATCATGCAGTTAAACTTCTACATGTACGGATATTATCCTCCATCGAAACTTCAACTAAACATCATCTCGAGCCTCAACATAATCTTCATAATCTTCGGCCTGATTATAATCCTCGCTCCCCTGCATAAAAATCACCCGCAAGTAAAGGACACATCATAACATCCACGAAACAGATGACAATGTGCTAACTGACCTGCTAATGCATTCGGAAATCTGCAAATATCACTGAACCCCTTCATATCGTAATACGTAGACAGTAGAAGAGGATTACCCTGCAGTAATTTCTGCAGCCTTGCTCACACTTGCAGTCATTTCTGTAGCCTTGCATGAACCCCTTCATATCGTAATACGTAGACAGTAGAAGAGGATTACCCTGCAGTAATTTCTGCATTTCTGCAGCCTTGCTCACACTTGCAGTCATTTCTGTAGCCTTACTCACACCTGAAGCCCATAAAAGCTGAAACATGAACAGACTAACATGTAAAAGCTGAAACATAAACAAACCAACATGTAAACGTCGTGCAAAGTGTATCTTTAGGCATTAACCACATTGACCTATTATTTATAAAACCGATAGCTAATGAAGTAACATAACTTATGTGATCATATTTAAGATAATGTAGCCCAAGTATGTCGATAAAGCTCACTCCGACGCAACATGTACAGAATTACCCGTTGTGACCCATTACCTAACCAATCCAATATGACACTACTGAAGAAAAGGTAACAAGTATGTCGATAAAGCTCACTCCAACTCGACATGTACAGAACTACCCATTGTGACCCATTACCTAACCAGTCCAATATGCCAGTTACCTGAAAATATAGTTTAAGGGAGCTAATCTGGGAAATACTGTAAAACATTTAGGGACTAATGGCATTAAAAAAAATTTAGGTCATTGACTGAAGACTAACACCCCCCCCACCCCCCCCCACCCCCCCCCACCCCCCCCGCCACCCCCGCCCCCCCCCCCACCCGCTTCATAAGTATAAAGGAACAATATTGTTATGACATTCTGTAATATATTTGGGGGGCAAAAATGAAAATCCGGATATAATTAAAATTACCAGGCAGACGTTGTTAAATCTGATACGAGGTAAAGTTATAAGACATGTCGTGATATGAACTTATTTTCATGCATCCATGAACTTACCAATGTGCATTTATGCCATCCAAACACAGTATTGATCTGTCGAGACTCGTTCATTAATATCTTGCAGCATATTCTGAGAAGATAGATCTATGGCCCACTCTACCACCATAGATCTTAAAACACAAATGGTAGAAAATTTAGGTCATTGACTGAAGACTAGCTTTATAAGTATAAAGGAACAATATTGTTATGACATTCTGTAATATATTTGCAAATGAAATCCTAGTTATAATTAAAATTACCAGTAACATGTTTAATCTCTGGTACAGGTAAAGTTATAAGACATGTCCGTGATATAGAACTTACTTTCATGGCATCCATGAACTCCCAAATGTCATCTATGACATACAAACTCAGTACATGATCTGTCGAGAACTCTCTTAATATCTGCAGCATTCTGAGAAGATGGATCTGTGACTGATCGCTTTCATCACCTGCACGAATCAAACTCACTAACGTGAAAATCTAACTCGACAATGTCAGAAAACAAGACAATTGGTGCCACCCGCTAACCTGATGAACGAGACTGCGGACTATTGAACTTCTGGGAAATTACATGATCATACACAAGCGCCTAAATCATATAGGTCAACAAATTCATATCAATAGGTCAACAACTGATGTCTGCAATGAGCACCATTCAATCAATAGGTCAACAAATTCACATTTTACTATTTCAAAACATCAAAAGGGTAAGCCAATAGATACCTCAATAGTTGTTTTACAAGGCTGATGGCACATACTGCAACGGAGATGTCATTATCATCAGCAAGATCCAGCATCCTTTTATAGAATCTCTCAGCAAATAGTCCATGAGATGGCACATTGCCATCCACGTCATAGACATCTTGCAGTGCAAGAATAGAGGCTTTTCTTACGCCAGCACCCTTTAAATAAATACAGAACATTAATCCTTCGCCTTAACATATTGTTCCTTCTTTTTAACCCTAATAATCAATAAAAAGCATTCAATTAAAAAATTGCAAGCATAGATCAACTGTGTTCATATAAGTGCATTGAAAGTTTAGTACCTCAGATAATTCTGTGCCCGTACCATGAAAGTGTTTGGTTCAACAGGTGACCACAAATCAAGTACTTTCTTATCTACCGGGCAAAAGGGTACTTGTGAACCAGCAATCGGTCTTTGTAAATGCACCTTCGAAGAAACTAAGAGAAGATAAAAATGTGGGTCAAATTACTCACTTAAGTCAAACCGTAAAACAAAAACAAAAATGTAGAGAAGCAAACAATACAACATATCTATGTGGTTCAGTAACTACATATATTTTATAATCCTAATACAACTAATCCCTAGAATTTTCTACTTCAGGTTGCACTCAACAGTGAGAGGGGTGTTGTATGTATTTTTGGGGAAGGGTTATGTGAGGAGTATTGGGTGGATTGAGTTATGGGGGGATGATTGGTGGTATAATGGGGGGGGGGGGGGGGAGAGGGGGGGGTAGAGGAGGATGTGATTTGGGGTAGGGGAGAATAGTTATTTTGGGTAGTGATAGGGGTTTGATTTTGTAAATTTATGAAGTTGTGGTTTTGGGGGTTTTAATGAGATTGGGGGGGGGAGGGAATTTGGGGGGGGGGGGGATAGGAGGGATTGATGTGGGGAAGGGGGGGGTAGATAAAGGGAGGGATTAAAGGGGTTGGGGGGTGTGAAGGGGGATTGGTTGTAGGGGGGTGATGTTGGATTATGGTAGAGAGAGAGGATGGGGGGGGGGTTTGTGGGGAGGTTTGAGTGTGAGGTTATGTTTTGAGTGGGGGTGTGGTGGGTTTTGAAGTGTATTTATGTTGTTGGTTTTTGGGGGGGGGGTGTGTTTGGAGTTTGTTTAATAGTAGGAGGGTTTGGGATATTAATGGAGGTGATTGGGGTTGTTTGTTTGTGAGGTTTTAGAAATGTAGGGTTATATTGTGGGGGTTGATGATGTTTGATAGGATGGGGATTGTTGAGTGTGGTGGGGGAGGGGTGGGTGTTGGTTTGAGGGGGGGAGGGTGTGGAGGGGGTTGTAGGTGGTGTTTAGAGGGATGGTGGTGTTGTGGTGGGGGATTAAAGAAAGGGGGTTGTGGGTTGGGGTTTGGTGTTTTATTGTGTGAGGTTTTGGGGGTGGATGGGTGGGGAGTAAAATTTATAAGGTGGATGAGTTTATGTTAGTTTGGGTTTGTTGGGGGATGATTGTGTTTATTGGGGGGGGGGGTTTGGGTGGTTGTGATGGTTGTTGGTGGTGTAGTAGGGTTTTTGTGGGGGTGGGGATTTGGGTGGTGTGGGGGGTGGGGTGTTTGGGGGTTTGGGGGGGTTGTGTATTTTTAGGTTGGAGGGGTGGTGGTTGGTTGGATATTGGGTTTTTGGGATATTAGGGTGTGTTGTGTGATGGGTTGTGGGGGGGGGGGGGGTGATTGGATTTTTTGTTGGGGGTGTTTGGGGGGGGGTTTTTTGTGTGTGGGTAGGGTGGGTTAGTTTTAGGGTATAGAGGGGGGTGGTGGTATGTGGGGTAGTGTTTATGTTTGGGGGATATGTGTTTAGGGAGGGATGTTGTATGTGTTGTTGGATGGGGAGAGGTATGTGGTATGTGATATTGTGGGTGATGGAGGGGGTATTTGTGGGGGGTTTGGTAGGGGTTTTAAGTGGGGGGTGGGGGGTGTGGGGTTGGGGGTGGTGGTTGGGGGGGGATGGATTGATTGGGGGAATTATGTGTGGGTGGGTGTGGTATGGTTGGTGGTTGGGTTGGTGTGTGATGGTTTGGGGTGAGGTGTAGTTGGGGGGGGGTGGGGGGTGTGTGGGTTAGTGTTGGTTGGTGGCTTGGTGATTTGGGTTGGTGTATGGTGGGGGGGGGGGGGGGTGGTGTTGTTTTGTGGTTGATTTGTGGTGGTGTGGGTGGGGGTTTGGGTGGGGGGATTGATTTTGTAGTGTTGGTGGGTATGGGTGTGTGGGGGGGTGTGGAGGGTGGGTTGGGGTGGGGGGGGGGTTGGGGTTGGGGGGGTGTGGGTGTGGTGAGTTTGTGTTGGTGGTTTGTGGTGGTGTGGGGTTGTGGGTGGTGGGGGGGGGGGGGGGGGGTGAGGGGTGGGATGGTTGAGTTGTGTTGGTTGGTGGGTTTTTGTTTTGTTTGTGTGGTGGGGTTTTTTGTATTGGTTGGTTTGGGGTGTGTGTGTGTTGGGGTGTTTGGAGGTTGTGTTGATTATGTGAGTGTTGTTTGGGTGGGGGGGGTTGGGGGGGGTGGTTTTTTGGGGGTGTGGTTTGGGTGGGGTTTGGAGGTTGGTTTGAGTTGAGGGTGGGATTGGTTTGTGGGGGGGGGGTGTGGGTAGGGGGGTTGGGAGGGGGTGTGGGGTTGGGGGGGGGGGGGGTGTTTGATTGGTGGGGGGGGTGTGGGGGTTGTTGGTGGGGGTGGGTGGTGTGGGGGATGGGAGAGTGATTTTGGGTGGTGTAGTGGGGGTGGGGTTGGGTGGGGGTGGTGGGGTGGTGGGGAGGGGGGGGGGGTGGGGGGTGGGGTGTGGGGGGGTGGGGGGGGGGGTGGTTTTTGGGTTGTTTGGGGTGGGGGGGGGGTGGGTGGGTTGGTGTGTGGGTAATGGTTGGGGGTTGGGGGGGGGGGATGTGTTGGTGGGGGGGGGGGTTGGGGGGGTGGTGGGGGGGGTGTTGGGGGGTGTGTTTTGGTGGTGTGGGTGTGGGGGGGGGGGGGGGGTTTGTGGGGGGGGGGGGTTGGTTAGGTGGGGGGGGTGTGGGTGGGGGGGTGTTGGTTGTGTTGGTGGGAGGGGTGGTGGGGATGGGGGGTTGGGGGTGTTGGGGTGTGGTGTGGGGTGGTGGGTTTTTTTGGGGTTGTGTGTTGGGTGGATGAGGTGGGTGTGGTTAAGTGTGGGGGGGAGTGGTGGGGGGGGGTGTTGGGGGTGTTGGGAGGTGGTTGGGGTTGTGTGTGTTGTTGTGTGGTTTTTTTTGATTGGTGGAGAGTTGGGGGGGGGGTGTGGGGGGGGGTGTGGTGGGGGTGTGGTGTGGGGAGAGTGGGTTGGGGGGGGGGTAGGGGTGTTGTGGGGTTGTGGTTGAGGGGGGGGTTATGTGTTTGGTGGTATGGGGGGAGATTTTTGATGTGGTGTTGAATAGTTTTTTTGGTTTTATTATTTGGGGAATGATTGTGTAGGTATGATGGTGTTTTATTTGTTGGGGGTTGGTTTTGTGGATGGGGTGGTGTATGTGTGTGGATGATTAGAGGTTGGTGGAGAGTGATTTGGGTGAGTGTGTTGTTAGGAATGGTAGGGTAGTTTGTTTGGTTGTTGGATTGATTATAAGGTTTTTTGGGTGATTTGGATATGGGAAGTGGGGGGGGGGTTGGGGGTTTTATTGTGGTGGTTATTTTTGATGAGGAGGTATTTGTTTAGGATGAGATGGTTGGGGGTTTTGGAGAGGGAGTTGGGGGGGTATTGGTGGGGGGTTTTATAGTGGGTGAGGGTGGGGGGGGGGGGGAGGAGAGAGGGTGAGTTTTAAGGGGTTAGGGGGGGGAGAGTTATGATGGTGTGAGGGTTTGGGTTGGATTGGGGGGTAATGGGGAGGGAAGGGTGGTGAGGAGGTATATTATTTTTTTTCTGTAGAATGGGAGCCAGGAGAGATCTCACGAGATCGATTTCCTTATATCTTACGAACGAGTAAATCACTCCTAGAGGGACCATTATGATTCGGGACCAATCTCGAGGTTGCAAGAATCGGAACACACGAGGGTCAGCTCTATGTCACACAACTCTCTATTTTTCTCTAAACTCCGACATTCGAGGCGTGGTGGCATGCAATAGAACACAATATGTATCTTTCTATCCGGAAGATATTTTATATCTGCTTATGCGTGTACTGTGAGATGGCACACTGTAGTGGGTTGCCATCTGCTCTCTATGTAGGACAGCAAATAGACATGTCAACAAAGTGATAATCAGCGTTATGTGACTTATTTATCAACAATTCACTACGAGTGGTTTATAGTGATGACTCCGACACAGAGTCGGAGGAAGAATAGACTACACACTCTTACTGGGAGACTCCGTGGAGCTCTACTAGAATGATTTACCACAAGGACATATCTCTAATGGCAGGCATCTGTGTTTTGAGACAGAGGTTAGGTAGTATTACATTACATAGAGAGTCAGTGCGCGGGAGCAAAGTTTAGATGACTCTATCTAAACTGAGTAGTTATGACATGTTAGGTAGAATTATATAGAGGGTATCTATTACACCACTATCCTCATGATTTGTGATTTGACATCTACTAGTCCAGTGCTTGGGATAGTCTGGGGGAGTGCGTGTGGTTCTTGGTCTGCCACACTCATGATGGAAGCTTGAGATGGGATTGACTCATATGGAGCAGACATTGACACATATCGCGATTTTGAGAGTCTATTAGTATGGATCATCAGCTACAGTACGTAGGGTGTATTACTTATACATTGATTCTGATTCGCACGACATATAGAGTGAGTAAGTTTGACACTGAGACTCGATACAACATGGGTATATCGTCAACAGATTGTTTCAGAGATGTAAGCGTCATATCTTACTTGTGAGTAGCTGTGTGTTAGTAGAGAGGAGTGAGTGAGTATGGCATATTAGGGTGGAGAGGGCACACCAGTTTAGTATAACTCAATTGACATATTGTCACAGACATTCTACACTACACAACTCGTATCTGGTTTGAGCTTTCTACTCGGAGAGTGGCCACAGGTACACGTTTCGGTGGTCATGGTCGGAGTCTTGGAGATATGGAGAACGAGACATGTTGGGAGTGTGTTGAGGGGTGGTGTCATCGATGAGATTTAGGGAGGAGTGTAGGAGAGGGGGATGTGGGGGGAAGATGAGTGTTATGTGAAGATGTAAGTGTTGCCGTGGTGGGGTATATATGAGGAGGGTGAACAGTATCTAGAGAGTGGGGGGAGCGGTAGTGTACTCTTGTAGTCTGAGAGAGAGTGTGGGCAGGGTGAGTACACAGATGATGAACGTGGGTAGTATACGGGATACCTTGGCAAAGGTACGAGTGGAGTGGGACACATCGTATGTGGCGATGGAATGTGTTAACAAAATGTTAAAATGAGGGCTAGGTGGTACAGTGTCTGGAGGTGTGGAGAATTCAGTGGCGCGAGGGGGTGTTGTACAGTGGGAACAGGAGGGTTCCAAGGTAATCTAGTGGTAGCTGGGGAGGTGAATATCTTGAGAGGATTATTGAAGCGGGGTCAAGAGAGTGGTCGTGAAGGAGAGAGAGGGTGGAACACACATCACATATTCAGTAGGCGCTATAGCCTATTCTGAGACGTAGATTGGTTGAGAGTCTAATTGAGGAAGCAGAAAGTAACAGTTGGAGTTGGGAAACATGGACGGTCACTTAAGTGTGACCGGTGGTGGTATAACAGAGGGACTTGGATTTATTCTGATTCATTTATTGGTACAATCAAAAAACTAGGAAATCGCATCTTTGGAGTACCTGAGGCGTGTGTTGTGTCTGCACACACGTGGCGGTTTGTAAGTTAATGCTTCTCTGATCTCTTTTGTATGTCTATAGGATGGCTGCAGTTTAGAGCGGTTTACGGTGAGCAAGATCAGGAACACTTTCGAGGAGAGCCTCTGTTGACTCTACAACATCTCACGGGATTTGGGTGGAGGTAGGTAACCGATTCTCTCAGAAGATGGTCCCAATGTGTTTTGGGCCTTTGCGGTTCTTTGGGTGATTCATGTGCCTACGAAAAAAAGTGATGGTCAATAACATTTATGTGAATGAGCATGGCGTTCATCGGTAATAGTGGCCATTATATATGTGCAAAAATGAATAAAACACGTTTCCTTAAGACAAACACACACAATCTCCCTTGTGTTACAGTAACCTTTTAATCTCAAGATCACAAATGTGTGAGTGTGACTACTTTTCGTATACCTGAAGTTGAAAATTAAAACAAATGATGGCCATGATTGTGTAGACATGTAAATGTTACTAGATTTTTCTATCTAGCCCCTAATAATTTTCATACAACATGGGGGATTAAAAAGGCACATACAGTCATGCTAACCTAATTCAATTGAATCTGTAAACAACTTTACATAACCAGTCTTGACCCGTCAGCCAACCTGCACATTTTCTACCTTGCTAAGCACTTAGTCACACTACTGTGATATTCTCTTATTGTTAACACGATACTTCTAAATTCTAAAACTGTGTTATATATATCCTATAGGTGAACGCTTTACTGCTGCAGTAGCTGAACCTTACAACTCAAACCTAGTCTACAAAGGATGTGCAAAACAACCACATCGATCCAGTCAACACCTATTGTTTTCACTGAAGCATTTTATCAAACACTTGGGCCACAACTAAGAATGCTTTCACTGAAGCAATTTATCAAACACTTGCGCACGCGCTAAAAAATGCACACCTATTATACACTTGATGGACTAAACAAATAATATCACCAAATCAAACATAACTAAAATAAATTTATCAGACCACTAACAAAATCACAATATGATAATCAAGCTTTATAGCAATTATGAAACCTAATTGATGAAGAAATGGATGAAGATACCTTTTCGATTGAGAGAGATGATTGAGTGCCACGGTGAAACACCGGTGTATGCGGCGATTGGTGGTGAATATTGTCGCCGTGATTCACCGGCGATTAGGGTTACGAGTGAATCGGTGGATTTTGAAGCTATGTGTGTGAATAGATGCGTAAAACATGGTGAATGAATTGAAGGTATGTGTGTGAAATTGATGTAACTGAACGAATTTAAAACCCTAGAAAATACGATTTGGGGATTTTGGGGGTAGAATGAAGGATTATGTGCGTGTATAGAGAGTGGCAATTTGTTTGTTCTAAATTTATGGATTATGACGGTTTAAGTCCCTGTACTTTTTGAGTGCTTGATAAAAGAAAGAAATGAAGTTCAAATTTTGGTTGTTTGACTTTGAGCGTGAGTGACGAACATTTTCCGTGATTAAACCTAGTGACAAACAAGTTCGTCACTGACCTGTTCCTTGTGATGAAAATTAAGTGACGGGTTTTTTCTCGTCACTATAAGGCCTCAATAGTGACAAAAAATAAATGTCGTCATTAAATTTTCGTCATTAAAGCCCTTTTTTTTTGTAGTGAAATTAAATGTATTTGTTTCCATCTCAACCGTTTTGTCAATCAATGAGTATCTCAAAGGTGTTAATTTCCATATCAATCAATGAGTCAACCCTGCATTTTGGTCAGCAACTAACATGGCCTTTTGGAAACAACTTACATTGACGTTTCATCTTTATTTAGGTTTTCCATATATTTTGTTAAAATTTAGTCAAACATTTAGTGTAACAGTTATTCGTCCTTAGTTGGTAGTGAATGAGTATATGTATTAGTTTCCATGTCAACAATTTGTCGATCAATGAGTATCAAAATGTGTTCATTTTCATATTAATCAACGAATCAACCATTTTGTGTCTATCCATGCGTTTCGGTAAGCATTTAACATGGCCTTTAATTATAAACTTGTATATACGTTTTATCTTAATTTAGACTTACATATCTTTTGGTAAAATTTAGACTTACATGGTCGTTTGGTAAAATTTAACAAATATCTATTCTCCTTTGAAAATCTATTTTAGGCAAGGTTCCAAGTTGAAAATGATTTAGGAAGTTTTACTACTTAATTTGACTTATTCGTCTAATTTAGTGAAATATTAATTCTCAAAACATGTCATTAATTTTGAAATATTAATTCTCAAAACATGTCATTAACTGAAAAATCGTAATAGAAGGTTTAATTGTGGAAGGCTTACAACTCATTTATAGAGGATATAATTATAGTCAAACACTATATATCGAAAACCTGATTGACTCGGGTCAATTGAAATCCGACGGGAATTTTCGCCGCTATGCGCGGATACTCGTCTATCTATATGAATAACAATAGTCTGTATGAATCCAAGTGATCAATCAAATATGCACAAAATACATAACTAATTTCCGTGTCTAGTATCGAATATGATCACATAATAAAAAACTTCACATAATAATAACATAAGTTTATTCATGAGTTAGCCAATAAAATTATTGGGTAAAATATGGCTCAAGCCGTTCCATCCAATTAGTTGTGTCTTTCATGTTTTGTAGAACAAGCTTCATCAAGCCTTCAACAACATTGGTATCAGTTTCTATTCTTTATTCAACAGAGTCTATTATGTCCAACAATGATTTGATCTCTTTACGGACCAAGTCTACCCATATTAGATCCATCTTAGCCATTGTAGCTCCGACAAGTTGTTCGACATCAACATGAACATCAATTGTTGCCGAGTT
>BQNB010118903.1:0-20909 GCA_026074375.1 Tanacetum coccineum
GTAAGAAAACATATTACAGGTTAAATAAATGTCCAAAAACAAAAGAGTATAATGTTGATATTTTTGTTTGGATACCACATATATATATATAATAATTGTGTAGCTAACATCTTTATACTACGCACATCGTCTCTATGATCACGTCTCAGTACATAAACCAAACTTGATCATTTTCTTTTACGTGGAATAGAAACATTATGCGATGAAAGATATTCACTATGAATATCCTTATTTTAAACAGTTGGTCGGGTTGCAAAATGAAGTGACCATCTTTCTAAATGGGACAAAAGCTGAGCAACATACTTTTACTTTTGTGCTAAGAGGGAGGAGTGTGGTGGCTAGCATATCTCGTCATTGCCTACATGTCACACTCTCTCTCCTCTTTACTTGCTAGACACCACACCAACTTATCAAGCCACTTCAAATTTTTTGGTATCTCGCCATGGTGGTGGATCGGATCTTTTTTCTTTTTTTCTTATTTATAAATGTATATGTTTGTGTGTGAGTAGTGGGGCCAAAATGAGGAGATAAAGGTGTGTTATGAGTGAAAGAGTATTTTGAGTGGGAGTGAGATGCTGATGTGCCAGTATGTGGGGCCCAAATGAAGAGCTATGGCAAGCCACCATACTCCTACCTCGAATATGAGTAACATACTTCTTAAAAGATCACTATGAGTAACAGGCAAAAGTTCAACATAGACCCAAAATTTAGCATAGACTCAATGAACCAATCATAGTCACTCATTTTTTAATCAAAATAATAAAAACCCATTTTCCACCTCTTTTTTAAAAATTAAATATCTCACAAACTGTTAATCGTTACGCAAAACAAAACATACCATCGCGACGAGAATTAAATCATCTTTCTATAGATGGGCACTTCTATATACTTTCGCCGAATTTTTTTTTGAATTTTTTTTAGATACGTCTGGAAAAAATCACTTGTGATTTTCTGAAATCAAATGGGATTTTATGAAATCACATGTGATTTTTTCAGACGTGACTGAAAAAAAAATCGAAAAAAAGTTATTCGAAAGTATATCGAAGTGGATGTCTCCTGAAAGATAAAAAAATACTCGTCCCGATGGTGTATTTTTTGTCGTTTAACGATTTACCGTTTGCAAGATATTTTATATTTTTTAAAAAGGTGGAAAGTGGGTTTTTATTATTTTGATGAAAAAATGAGTGGCTAAGATTGTTTCATTGGGTCTATGCTAAATTCCGGGTCTATGTTGATCTCAACTCATGAGTAACATATTTTCAAAAATTTACCAATATAACTAACCACTTGACATGGTAAATTACACTTTTAGTACCAATACATAAACAATTACACCGTTGGTCCATAATACATAACCTAGTTAGTCCCCGAAACATAACCCCAGTTAGTCCCAAATACATAACCACTGCCATCATCCATCATCACCACCACCACAGCCACTCACTGCCACCACCACCCACCACCACCATCGCCACCCTCCAACATCGCCACACACCACCACCACCGCCACCACCCCGCCTAAGCCACGTACTACCCACCACTTCTGCCACCGACCAACCCACCATCGTGGCCGACCAACACCACCGCCACCAACCCACCACCACCACCAATACCACCCCCACTACCCACAAACACAACAATCAATACATCACCACTGTTGGTGGGGTGGTGGTGTGTGGCAGTGGTGTGTGGTAGGAAATGTGGTGGTTGGTGGTGTGTAGTGGTGAGTGGTGGTGGTGATGGTGGTCATGGTGGGGTGGTTGCAGTGGTGGGTGAGCGTGTGGCATGAGAAGGTGAGGAGCTGCAACGGTAGGTGGTTGTGGAGTAGGTGGTGGTGAGTGGTGGTAGGTGGTGATGATGGTAGTGAGTGGCGGTGGTGGGTGGTGGCGGTAGACGACGATGGTGGTGATGGGTGGTGGTGTTGGTGGTGATGGGTGGTGGGTGGCAGTGGATGGTGCTGATGGGTGATGGTGGTGGTGAGTAGCTATGGTGGGTGGTGGTGGGTGGCGGTGGTTATGTATTTGGGACTAACTGGGTTATGTGTTATGTATTGGGGACCAATGATGCAATTGTTTATGTATTGGATACTAACGGTGTAATTTCCCATGTCAAGTAGTTAGTCATATCAGTAAATTTTTAAAAGTATGTTACTCAGATTGACTTTTTAAAAAATAGGTTACTCATATTAGCACAAAAATAAAAGTAGATTGCTCATTTGTAGCTTTTGTCCTTCTAAATGTGAGCCAATCGATCGTATGTGCTGAGATGTTCACCTTCTACATAAATTTGTTAATTAAAACTATTTGAACGTGATAATTGGCTAGAAGTACGTCATTGATATTAGCAAACCCCCACATTGTATTACTCTGACCGTTATAGTCGACATATGATATGATGGATATGCATCATCAAATACGAACCACGTCTTTCCATTAAGTTCTCGTTCCTTATAAGATAAAATTTTACTCACATCAATCTCCTTGGATAGAATAAAAAAGATCGTTAGCTCGGAAGAATAGAGATCCGGTCTTTCGTTCGCAACAAGGTAGCCATAGGGAGAAGGTAGCCATAGGGAGAACCTGTGGCTGGATTGAATCCTATGCCCTCAAGTTCTTCAAGTCCGGATTCATGGATAAGCCTTCAGCTAAGAGAAGGAGAAATGCTATAAGTCAAAGTCAACTTCCGTTACACCACTACTTTTTTTTCAGAACCGCTCCGTGGGCTTACCGAAAGCTAAGAAGGTGGAATAGCCTAGCTAACCAGTAAACGAGTGAATCTTGCGTAAGGTGAACGGAATTGTATGTTTGGCATGTTCGACTAAAGCAAGTAGAACTACTTCTCTTCGTGTGCGTAGGCGAAGTGAGTGGCTGTTTCGAGCTAGGCTAAGCGAGCCAGAAGTGAGAACCAAGCTGGAAGTGAGACCGGAGTTCGTAGGCTAAGTGGAACGGGAGCAACGGCTGATCGAAAAGCGATAGATAGGCGCATAGGTCAGTGATCTACAGAAGAGTGGTAGAGTCCCGATCAGGTTGTTTAACAAGCTAGTTTAGCCAGATAGGCCCAAACTAGTAGTATCGTATTTTCCCCAGGCCAGCGGCCCCCTAGAAAAGCGAAACTCCAGTAGCCGAAAGCACCACTTTTCTATGAGTCGCAAGGGAATCGGTAAGAACCTCCTTGGTAAGCAAAATACACCTGGTGGCCAATAGCTAAGTAGTACCATCAGGGAAGGGTTAAAGAACACATCGGAGTGTGAAATAGAACATGGAAACTGTAAGATACCAAGCTGAGTGAGGATCCCAGGGTCTCTGACTGCTTTCCTGTTGAAGAAAGAGCCGGCTGCTTATAGGCTTGTTTAAGGTATAAAAACAATAATAAATTTGTCAATCTTATAGAAAGACTAGTTGTTACCAATTACTCCCTCACTCAAACTCGTGACATCCTTCCTCCTCATGCCAACATATATAACAAAGATTCTTCAAACTACACCCACACAATACATGTTTTTACCCGTAAATACTATATATGGCCATGATAACATTTGCAACCTCATACCTCAAAGGGATAGAATACTTGGAAACTACTTTGATTTTTAACTAAAGGAACATGATGAGAGGGTACTAATCGCCTACTAGCTTAGTTTTATAAGACGCTTAAAAGTTTTGTCTCGAGATTGATGTGAGATGATTTGTTACACTAGACCAAATTGATAACACCCGTGCATGGATAAACGGGTCAAACAAGTTATATATGAGCCATTAACTAGACGTACGTCGACTGCTTGAATAAACTTCATTGTTGTTTTAGCTTAATTTTGTGACCGAGTTGTAACCGAGTTGTCCAAGTCAACGCGTTCGTTTATTAAACAGCTGGTTGGGGTGTTGCCACACAATCAAACAAAAGCGATATGCCCTCTATCCTAGACTTCTCGATTTTCACCTACGGTGAAATTCATGTTCACAATTTCTAAAACAACTTAAGTTAAGCCAATATCAAGCATCCTCTTAGAACTTCGATCCTTTACAGTTCTAAGTGGAAAGTTACTATGCAAGAAGAGATGGATTCTTTGAGGAAGAACAAGACTTGGAGTTATTAGATCATCCAGTTGGGCAAAATCTATGAGCTGCAAATGGTTATTCAAGATAAAGGAGGGGACTGAAGGTGTTCGAAAGCCTAAGTACAAGGCAATGTTGGTGGATCGTGGATTCAAACAGAAGGCATGTATAGATTACAATGAAGTATAATTGTAAGTAGTTTGACGCACCTCTATTCGGGTTATACTTACACGATTATGAGTTGGAGCGGCTTGATGTAAAGACGACATTTTTATATGGGAATCTTGAAGAAGAGATCTACATGAGGCAGCTACCAGGATATGAACAATGTAACAAGGTATGTTTGTTAGAAAAATCCCTTTATGGTTTAAAGTAATCACCTAGGCAATGATATAGGAGGTTTGATGAGTATATGCTGAACAACGAGTTCAATGGTAGCAGTTACGACAGCTGCCTATATTACAGGAGTTATGCACCAGGTGAGTATATCTATCTATTGTTATATGTAGACGATATGTTGATTGTTTGTAAAGGCAAGGCTCAGATTGGGTCTACCTAGTCTTTTCTTAAAAAGGAGTTTGACATGAAGGAGCTCGGGGAAGCAAAGAAAATTCTTGGTATGGAGATCGTGAGGGATCGGAGTCGCAAGATTCTGAGGGTGTCACAATCCGGGTACGTTTCTAAGATTTTGAATAATTTAAAATAGACAATGGGAAATCGGTTCAGATGTCATTGGGTGCGCACTTCAAGCTGTCATGTTGAAGGATTGCCCGGTTAGGGATTGTGATGCTGAAAGGATAAGTAATGTGTCGTATGAAAATGCGGTTGGGAGCTTAATGTACTTGATGGTTCGCACGAGGCCAGACATAGCGTATGCGATAAGTGTAGTTAGCATTGGCGAATCCGGGTAAAATTCATAGGGATGCAGTGTAGTGGATTTTGAAATATTTACAGGGTACTGCAAATGTGGGTTTGGTGTATGGGACAGATCGTGGCAACCGTGTGGACGTCACAGGTTTTATTGATTCAGACTACGCCAAGGATCCAGATAAAGGTAGGTCTATCATGGGTTACGCATTTTTAGCACACGGATATGTTGTAAGTGGTAAGGCAACACTACAACATGTGGTGACTCTTTCAACTACAGAGGCGGGGTATATGGCCCTTATGGAGGCTGTGAAGGAAGCTATTTGGCTAAAGGGACTCTTGGAAGAGTTGGGCGTAAAGCTTAACACTGTGGCAGTTAATTGTGATCATCAGGGCGCGATTCACTTATCGCGGAATCATGTTTTTCATGAGAGGACTAAGCACATCAATGTGCGTTATCACTTTATGCGAGAGGTCTTGGAAGCAAATACGGTTGAAGTTCTAAATGTGGGTACTAAACACAATGGTGCGGTTGCCTTGACGAAGGTGGTACCTGGACTCAAGCTACAACACTGTTTGGAGTTGCTAAGTGTCGGTGTAGGCTAATATGAAGCCTAAGGTGGAATTTGTTATATTTAGTCTTCGTATTGTCTAGGGGTTAAAGTGGAAGTTAAGCTTATTATATAACCAAATAGGATAGGATTACGAGTCATAAAGGACGTGGGTTATTTGTTTTTGTCCCAGGAAAACCCGTTCTACTTTCCTTCTTTGATTTCACAACCGACTTCGTGTTTGAGTCGGATTTTCCTCCCCCTCATTATATATATAATAATAGCAATTGAAAAAAACACTATTCAACGGCTAAGTCACTTTACAAGCAACATTGCTTGGAGCCGCGCCCCAATTTTTTTTTTACATTGCTACAGTGCTGGGGCGGCCCAAATTTTTTTTTTTAAATTGTTGGCACAAAATAGGGGAAAAAAATGTTACAAAAGTACCGACGCATTCAGATAAATAAATACCCGCGGTAACATTTCCGAATTGACTTTAAAACACGGTCATTTAACACGATTAACCAAAAAAAAAAATCGCAAAAAAATAAAAAATAATAAAATAATAAAAAAATAAAATTTTAAAAGTCAAAAATAACCCGCACATTAAACATGAGACCAAAAAAATAACCGTCAGAACAAAATACAATCTCAATAAACCAAGTTCCCATAAAATATTTTAAACAAAATCATGTATAGCTAAAAAAGAAATCATTAAACATAAGTCCCCACACATAAGCCCATATAAAACAAAACAAACAATTAAAACATGATGCGAAAAAATAAAACCGCACAAAATAAAAAAAATTAAAATAATAACGCCTCGCGTAGAATAAGACGACGTAGTTTTGTTCTACACGCTACAGTGCTCGGCCCTTTGGGCCCCCAACTTGGGCCAACCCATTTGGTTTTTTTTTTTTTTTTTTTTTTGTAGGCAATGTAAAAAAAACCGCTCGGCACAAAATAGAAAAAAAAAATTACAAAAATATTGACTTATTAAAATAAAAAAATACCAAAACCCGCACAAATAAAAAATAGAAAAGAATAAAAATAAAATTTTAACGCAAAAATTAACCCGCACTATTAAACATGAGACCGAAAAAAATAAATCCCACACCAGAATACAATAAAAAACGCCATGTTTATAAAATTAATATTAAAAAAAAACCCCCAGTAGCCAAAAAAGAAACCTTTAACATGAGCCCCCACACATAAGCTCATATAAGAAAAAAAAAACAAACTATTAAACATGAGGCCGAAAAAATGTGGGTTATTTGTTTTTGTCCCAGGAAAACCCGTTCTACTTTCCTTCTTTGATTTCACAACCGACTTCGTGTTTGAGTCGGATTTTCCTCCCCCTCATTTCTATAAAAGGAGATGAGGGGTAGGGGATTTGTACTTCTTTCTTTCAACTAATCAACGTTCGGTTAGCGTTATGTCTTGTGCTTGTTCTTTACTTTTCTGTCACGGTATAGTAGTTGTATGTGGTGTGTCGATACACTTGGAGAAGTCGATCGGTTCTTGGGTTCCACTTCTAGTCCCGTAACTGTAGAAGCTGATGTTTATAGTTATGTAATTCTCTTGTTGGAAATTGTTGGTGGACGCCGAAACCTTGATATGAACTTTGATGCAAATGAATTCTTCTTCCCTGGCTGGGCTTTTAAGGTACAATTGTTGCCCAACAAATTTAAATGAAAATTGATATCCTAATAAAAAAAATCACGATCACTAATGACATTTTATAAATACGAAATGAGAAACGGGGAAGCAATGAAGGTGTCTGATAGACGACTAGAAGGGACGAGCTTTTGAGAGCATTAAAAGTAGGTTTTTGGTGCATACAAGACGAGGTGAGCATGCGCCCTTCGATGAGTGAGGTGGTAATGATGTTGGTAGGTTCAGTAGAGGTGAGCGAGCCACCAATGCCACAATCAGTTTTGGAGCTCGTCGAGGAAGGGTTAGACCATGTTACAAGGCAATGAAACAAGAAAATAACTAATTTAGCTCTTTTACCATCACGAATATGACAAGTCAACCGTCATCTCGTGCAACATGTAGTTATTCTACGATGTCGCCTAGATAATAATAAGTGATTAACAAGGAATTGTGACGGAACTCATAATTATTTATTTAAAAATTGAATGTAGAGTATGTAGAGCATAAGGTCAATGAACTAGAGACTGTATGTCACTGAATGTCCATTTTCATTTACATTCAAGTTGAAATCTAACTGTTATTCTTTTCTTACTAACCAAAGCACAAGTGATTACAAGTTCATTTGGTTGTAATGTAAAATGTAAATGTTGTGGGTGTTTAGTTTAGTAGTAAGAATCACAATGGTGTGGATGTCATTCAGGCTCAGTTTGTTGAATATGTTCACCTTATTTTGGATTTCGAGAAAAGAACAATGTTCAATTAAAGAATAAATCCTTCAATCTCATCCATTCATTTTATTTCCATATACCGGCTTATATTAAATCATATGTTTATTTAATTAAAAACCCACTTTCATCCTATTTTTTTAAAATTAACATATCTCTCAAACCGTTAATCGTTACGCAAATTTAATTATACCATCGCGAAGATAATAAAATTATCTTTCTATAGACGGACACTTTTATATACTTTCAATGAACTTTTTTTTTTATTTTCGCTCAGAAAAAATCACACGTGATTCGAAAAATATCACGTGATTCGAAAAATCACATGTGATTCATTACTTGAAAAATCACACATAAATTTGTAAATATTACTTGAAAAATCACTCACATAAATTGTGAAAATTCACAGCGATAGTATGGATTATGAATATTATAAATCACACAGTGATTTCATACTTTAAAAATCATTAATTAAATTTGTGAAATCACATGATTTATGATAATACACTTGATTTTAAAAACAACAAATCACAATTGATTTTACAAATCACGTGTAATTTTTCTTCTCGAAAATTTTAACACTAAAAATCGTCAAAAGTATATGAAATAGATTTTTTTTAGTTACGTCTGAAAAAATCACATGTGATTTTATGAAATCACATGTGATTCTGCTACAAATCACAAAGTGATTTTTTTCCAGACGAGACTAAAAAAAAAATCGAAACAATTTCGTACGAAAGTATATAAAAGATGCGCTCACTCTATAGAAAGAAGATTTATTCTCGTCGCGCTGGTGTATTTTTTTTCGTTTACGATTTCATTATGAACTATTCCAATATAATATTGAAAGAGGTATTACAAAAATAATGGACTCTCTCCTAAATCGTATCAAAGAATAATGCTAAAACAGTTTACATTGCAATTTGACCCCGCCCCCACTTATTGAGAGTGCGTTTTCATTTAGTGACCAATAATTACTAGTATGTTTTTGTTCATAATGAAGGGTAATTCGACTGGTGTATGTCACCCTCTTATGATGGTGAAGTTTATGACAATGATTTGGTTCAGTTTAAAACATCAAATAGGGTTCCTCTCTACTTCAGAAGTCACTCTTCTCCTGATGAACCACTGACAACAAAAACAAACCTAAATCAATTTAGTGGTAACAACAACTTTCTCTGCTTTGTTTTTCTTTTATACATTCTTTCACTTTGGATGTTTATTGAGGGAAACACGATTAGAAGACGTTTGCGTATGGTGCTCAACTTTTATAGATATATGATATTTAGCGTATTGTCACCAATACTTCTTAATCACAAACTCATATACTTGAAAGATTTATCAAAATTATAATGAGTGGTTAAAAAGGTTTTTGGATCAACCCAATGTGACCCGTTACAACACTAAGAGATGGTAAAATGCGAACCTATTCCACCTTCCAGCCCATTTTGACTTTTCTATTATATCACTTGGTTTTTTGGTTGTAGGAAATTTACTACGTATAACGTCATACTTGGAGATACCAACACAAGCATCAAAAGAAATACGTTTCTCGAACAACAATAGAGTTCTAGGTAATTCTCTTCCTCTTGGGATGGGACAACTTCATATGCGACTCCATTGAGGCTCATGGGGACTACTTTCGTAAATAACTACTTAAGGGTATTCTTTAGAAGCGTACAACATTAAAGACTTCAGCACATGTGAAAAAAAGAACAAGCAACAGTTGCACATAAACTCTCTGAAAATCAGTATGTGCGACCAAGGCTGTCAAACCCAGCGAGTCTACTGATTAAAATCAAGTGTATGGATCGTTGTATGTCTGCATCAGAGATAGACGACAATAGGATCGTAAACTCCAAAGTAAGATATCTGTAGAACACGTGTCATAACGAGGTTTGACCAATTAACCAAGTTACTAACTTATTGACATTGCATCACTACTTAGCTACAATAACTTTTTTTAGGCCTAAAAAAGAACAATACGAGTCTGCTTGATCTTCAGTGACAAGTATTGCTTTCATTCCTAGATTTTCTAATCTATAAACAAATATCTACTTTCCACCAAAATGAAATACATGAAACAAATAGGGTTCTTCTTCAACATAGTTCTAGTTACCTTAAGCAAAAAAATTCTTACAGAATAATGTTGTTTTTTCTTTTTAACCTTTTCATAGTTTTAACAATACCCTTTAAGTTATTAGATTAGATAGTTTTTAAATAAAAATAAATTGTATCGATACTATTTGAGTACTTTGTTTTGAGACGTCTATTAACGCATGTATGTAATTTTATCGACGACTAAAATCGTGAATGTGGACGATTAGAACTTGACTTTTTGTGTTTTACTTTTACTGAGGTATTGTAAATTTAAATTTGACATTTTCAAGAGATATTTATATAAATTATATTTGATGATGATAGAAAATAAAAATAGTTTGACGTTATGTCGTTTATTTTTCCGTTTGCTTACTAGAACAATATAAATTGGTAGGATCTTATATCTCGATCCGATCTTAACGAACATCGATCTGCCAAAGACAAAAACTATCCAATGGATCGGAATCATATGACAGCCTTGTGTGCGACAACTTTTCGCGATTTTAACAACCAAAGTAAAAATCAAGTACAATTCTAAACAGCTCTCACTCAATTCCAAACCACCAAAGTAAAGTACTAATCTGAAGCAACTCAGATACAGACAATCCATTGTATTCAAACCAACATTTTAAAAACATCTTACTTAAACACGCGATCCTCAGTACGACCTTTACACCTTTACCTGTTCAAATATTGCCTGTCATTTCGCAACTCAGCTCACTATGAACGTCAACACCAAACGGGCCTAGCAACTCCATGTCCCCTTACAACTAGAACCTGTAGGTTCAAAATCTGTAACAATGACATAAATCATTAATCAAGAACGAGTAATTAATCAAAAACCATTAATAAGATAAAAATCTTACGTCATCAAATGCATGCTGAGACTCGGCAGTTGTGACAACAAGGTATCGTTTCATGTTAAACTGACCTAGCAGACACCTCATGCACTCAAGATATACATTCCTTTGCCCTTCCTTATGCAAGCAGCGATGCTCTTTAGCAGCATCAAGGAGGCCGTTTTGGAGACACCTAAAGATGATGAAGATTACAAATTAGGGGTATAAACTTCTAATCCAGGAAAGCAGGATTTTAATCATATCCTTTCCATAATAAGTGTCACAAAACAATATACAAGCATATGACTAAAAAGAAAATTCCTTAATTGAACCAACCTCACTTAAACAATCGTCTCAACTAAACAGCGGAAGTCTTAAAACTTGAAACATAGTCTGGCTAAAAACAAATTTGTCCAATGCAACAAACATAACTAAATAAAGCTTGCAATTAAACTAAACGGCAAACATCTTCAAAGCCTTATCTTTTCCTGAGATACATGCTAAAAGGTCAGCTACGCTGGTGAGTTCATGGCTAAATTAGTATAAAATACTGCACTCAACAATAAAATCATGCCGTTTTGAAATACCAATAACAAGAAAATAATAACTTGCACATAGTGGTTCGCTGTCGATTAACTACACGACCTGTTGGTTTACTTTACAACCTGCCGAATTACTAGACGGACATATCATGATATAATCTACTATCTCGCTTCTAAACAGTTCTAGCATCAAATAAGCAAGCTGAACTTTCAAAACATAAGGCATGAATAACTAAACATGTAAAAACGCATTTTTACACCATACTATGCATGTATCCCAGTTTGGGAAAAGTCTCATGAAACTCACCTTGCACTTCGACTGGCCATTACTCTTGCTAAATAAAGCCTCCTATAATAACAACAAATTCAACTTTGACCTTATATAAACTGCCATTGCATGCATTCTCTATGTAGAAATCCTAGCCGATTGGTCGCGAAACTCTTAAGTGTTAACCTCATATGACATACTGCTTCGTTGATTCTATTGACAATTAAATGCCATGCTGCTATAAAATTCTTAACAATATGTTCAACGACAAGGTTATCGCTCACATAATATTAGTGTTAATACATCTACAAGAAAAAGTATTATATAAACTGGAACAATTGTCAAAGTCCTTTTAATATGCTTTTGATCATGAAATTATACCATAAACATTATATAACCACCATGATCAGCTAATACGAAAACTGTATTTGCAATCTATGAATCTTCCATTCCACTAAGTGTGTCACAAATTACTTTTACTAAATCACATGCTCAAGGTAAACTAAAAAATAGTACTAATATATTAATTTTATCTTTCCTGTTAAAATAAGGATATTGTGGCTACTATTAAACAATTGATATAAACTTTACTTTATGTAACAAATTCTTAAACCAGTTAATGAACAGAACCCTTGGACCAAAATCTGATTTTTCTAGCAAAGCAGTTGTCCTTTGTCAACACTCACAAGTACTAACATTAGCACCCCATTCTACGACCAATCAACTAGCATCTACTAAATTCATTATGAAACTGAAACGCATGTTACCTTGAATGCAATCAGATATTCAATCTGAACTAATGATCTGGGCACTAACGCTTATTCTCTCTTCTCCTATGCTTATGCTATAACTTCTGGTCACACCCTCTAAAATATGGTTCGTTTGTTCTGTAAATACGGCGATGATGGGCAGAAAATATAGGGATAACTATCACGTCTCTAACCCTATTTGAGACTTAGTCTAACCCTTTAAACTTTATAACCTTAATAACTTACCCACCCTCTTAACTCAAATATTTCCCTAATGACCCTTCTAACTTATTAATTTATCTTAGTTAAACTTAGTAAAAGGGAAATAATAATGTATAAAAATATACACAGAATAAAAACGGGTGTCATACTAAGCTCTACCTCTCCTATTGTAAACATTTGGTCTGTAAGAACAAAGTCGTCAAACTAAAGTATCTAATATTCCTATTCAAGTAAACAAAAGGTAGGACAATTCCAAAACACAATTCCAAACACCACCTGTTCTGCAGCATTAGCACACAAATCTAATGTGAATATCAGACCTGTTCAACAATTTTGTATCCATCTTTTTCCAGACAAGTTTAAAAATAAAGCATTTACTGACCTTGTTTTGACAATCTCAATGTCAGAACCGAGAAAGGTTGCCAACAACGTTACGACGTCTTCTGTTCCGAGATCTTCCAGCAATTGAAGGACTGCCTCATCGGGCAACACTTTTACAACTTCCTGTTGCAAAAACAAGTGCAAAATCAGACCCACGATTTCTTATGCTATATTCTGAAAAAATACCACTTCATTTTAGACCAAAAAATGCTTTATACTCGTTACAATTTCAACCTTGGTTTAAGAGGTACTTATATAAACATCTCAAATGAAGAATATGAAACACATTACAATATCTAAATACACATCAACAGCTAAACATGATTCTGACCCTTTTAAACTTATGTTAAATCCATATAAACACCTACTTATGATGTCTTATACCTACACTGCACACCAAAGCATCACTTGAACCAAACACGACTCAAAAAACATCTATTAGACCCAAAATCAGACCCACGGTTTCTTATGCTATATTCTGAAAAAATACCACTTCATTTTAGACCAAAAAATGCTTTATACTTGTTACAGCTAAACATGATTCTGATCACGGTTTCTTATTCTATATTCTGAAAAAATTGCCACTTCATTTTAAACCAAAATGTAATTATCATTGATGGTTTTAAAAACAGTTAAATCCTAATGCCATCTTCTTGAGACTGCACACCAAAGCATCACTTGAACCAAACACGACTCAAAAAACATCTATTAGACCCAAAATCAGACCCACAGTTTCATATGCTATATTCTGAAAAAATACCACTTCATTTTAAGACAAAAAAATGCTTCCGATGTTTAAGAGTTACTTTAAAAACATTTCAAACGACAGCAGCAAAGCTTATGAAACACATTACGATATCTAAATACACATCAACAGCTAAACATGATTCTGACCCTTTTAAACTTATGTTAATAACATATAGACACCTACTTATGATGTCTTATACCTACACTGCACACCAAAGCATCACTTGAACCAAACACGACTCAAAAAACATCTATTAGACCCAAAATCAGACCCACGGTTTCTTAAGCTATATTCTGAAAAAATACCACTTCATTTTAGACCAAAAAATGCTTTATACTTGTTACAGCAAAACACGATTCTGATCACGGTTTCTTATTCTATATTCTGAAAAAAATGCCACTTCATTTTAAACCAAAATGTAATTATCATTATGATGTTTTTAAAAACAGTTAAATCCTAATGCCATCTTCTTGACACTGCACACCAAAGCATCACTTGAACCAAACACGACTCAAAAAACATCTATTAGACCCAAAATCAGACCTACGGTTTCTTATGCTATATTCTGAAAAAATACCACTTCATTTTAGACCAAAAAATGCTTTATACTTGTTACAGTTTCAACCTTACTTTAAGAGGTACTTTATAAACGTCTCAAATAAAGATTATGAAACACATTACAATATCTAAATAAACATCAACATCTAAACATGATTCTGATCCTTTTACACTTATGTTAAATCTATATAAACATCAATTTTTTAAGTAATAAATCAAACAAACTACAAATCAATTAAATTAAAACAATATGAATAAAAATAATTTTACTTGATTTGCAGCCATGGAAAGAATGATACGAGGTGAAAAGAGCAGCTAGAATGAGATAATAGGGTTTCTATGTTATATATATATATATATATATATATATATTGCTTAATTTGGGTTAGTTTGGGTTGGCTTAGGAATAAAGATAAGGTTTGTTTGTTCTATTTATTTGTCGGGCTTAGTTTGGAACGGATCAGACCGACTACACCGAACCAAAATGTCCGGTCCTCGGTCAGTCTTTTTTCTTGTATTCGGTCTTCACACCGATACGGTCTTCAGAAAAACCGGACGTTATGCATTAAGGTGCCGTTTGGTTCGTGAATTTGATATTCTGAAATTTTAAATTCTGGGAAATTTAAATTCTTCGAGAATTAAAAATTCCAAGAATTTAAAAAACCGAGAAATTTGACATTATGTTTATTATTGCAATTTTTTGGTAACTCGGGTTTGGGTCGACCCGATTGACCCGAATAAATATTTTTTTAAATAAATTTTATAGATTTTCTATTTAAACGAGTAAAAAAACAATTTTATTACGTTTTACTCATATTCGGGTTGACCCGAACCCGAACAGACCCATCTTGAGTAGTCCCGACCCAAATTGACCCGAACCCGACCCGACTTAACACCATAGTGACGGATTCCTTTGATTTAAAAAAAACAAGAAAAAATACAACAAAAATAGACAGAAAAAAAGTTTATAAAATAATATTTCCAAGTAAATGAAAATTTCTCGGTTGTTGAAGCCATTTTAATTTCATTCATTTTGGCAATTTATGGAATTTTAAATTCCCTCATTTGATATACCAAACGCGATATTTGGGGGAAATTAAAATGCAAATGCCATGAAAGTTCCTCAATATACCCCAACCAAACGCACCCCAAGTCTTTGATCATTTTTGATAACAAAAAGTCACCATATAGTCGTTTGGGTCAACAAAAAACCAGCATTTCAATCCGGTTCTCAAACAAACAAAAATACTATTTTATCTAGACATACATTAATAAGTAAGTAAAACATAGCAATTAAATTTGAAAAGTGGTCAACCTAAATCGGTCAAACATAGACAGAGAAAAAAAAAGTAAAATAATTAACATAAACTAAAACCTTCTTTGTAACAACAAGAAAAGTTCATATGAACACAAGAATAGTTTATTTGAGAGAAAAGGTAAAAGTCAACAATTTAAAGATTATCAAAACAAATAAATTTTATATGGACGTCTTTTATACGATAAAAGAAGCACCACATCATAAATCAAATCTTATGAAGAAACTCTAACATGATCACATTCGGCTCACTCTTCAAGCCGGTTTTCGATCGAATCGATCGGGTAGGCTTTAAAACATCATACTATAAAAAGAACGTGTACGTAACCAAATCTCTAAAGTGTTGCATTTTAGTCCAAATCTTCAAAGTTTTAATTTTGTTACATTGTTGTGAAAATCGATATGTTATTTTTGTATCAATTCATACATTATTAAGTTGTAGCTTATTAATAAACAACATTTACCGAGACATGGGTTATTAAGTAATTAGTACAAATTAACACTTAAGTTTGAGATGTATTTTATTTAAGTTGCTCAAACATGGAAATTTCACAACAAAAAAACATTACAAAAACCTAAACAAAAGTAATATAGCCAAACAGAAACAAATCTAATACTAGGTTCATATCTCATGATTTTTACTCTTATTTAAAATGTTAAAAGAATAATATATACTTTACAACCCGAAGGGGCGTATGAAAGATTTGTAGTTCAAATCAAAGTGTTAAATAATACAAATAGCATCTACACATAACAAAAATATATAGTTGAATAAAATTTACAATACATCAAACAATTAAGATTATCATAGCAAAGAAAGAATGAGATATTTCATATAGACATCTTTAATATGATAAAAGAAACACGATTTGAGAAGAAACCCTAACATCAAAGTAAACCACGTAATAAACATCTAACATAATACAAAAAATTTAGATAAACATACCAAATCATCAAATGAAAATACCAAAACAACACCACTATATGATGCTGGAAACATAAATAACACAAAAAACATGGAATCAAGTATTCTGAAAAGAAAAAAAAAGATATATAAACAAAGATAGAAATAAACATATGAAAGATACAAATAATATTTGTTTTCAAACAGCCATAACATCAAATAAAGAGATCTAATTTTAATGACCATACAGACATATACGAAACCCTAGTATAATAATTAAAGACATACACAAAAGCCTATAGATGACTCATAATATATGTTGTTATGAACTCACGAAATTAGTAACACAAAATATCATTATTAATATATGTATATGATGTTGAAAAAAAAGTAACAAATAAAAGTATACAAACAGATAAACAATGATAATACCTTTAAGATTGTTCATCTTGTAAGTGTTGAAAACGCCTCCACAAAACCAAATCGTATATCAAGCTGCAACCAATGAACGATAAGAGCAGATTAACATCGCGAACTAATAATATAAACAGATACACAGATTTGTTTAATGATGCAAACCACAACTTATTAAGAGAGTTTTCTTTTCTTTTCTATTTATGGGGACTATAGTCACCCCCTAAAGATGTGCCACTACTCCACTTTTTATTTAAATATATTTAATTTTAAATTATTGCTATATATCTTTGAAAAACGTAAATTGTATGTAGACATTATTCCATCAGTTTGTAAACCATATTTAATACGAGGGGTTGGTTATTTGTACCCCTAAAAAGCCATTGGTCCCTCTTTTTCGGATTTTTATTTTTTATTTATTTTGTTTATGTTATAAAACTGTGAAACGTAGAATCTGGAATGAAATTAATAAAGTTTAACAAGTCAAAAGTGTTAAACTGTTAAAAAATACGGAAGAAAAACTGATAAAAAACTGTGTTGCACACCCTTAATATGATTAGTTGTGCCTAGTCTGGAATATTTAATACTACCATTTACCACGCAATTAATATTCCCTTACTTTCATACCAACTTCCTATTTGATTTTTTTATCTTTTTCATCTTCTCAGTAAATTATATAAAGGTGTTTCTTATTAAATTATCCAAGATAGAATTGTAAAAGTAACACAAGTAAATTGTGATTTGTGAACAGAAAAAACAAGAAAAAGAGAGATTTTTTGCTTTAGGCATGCATACATCAAAATCAATGTACACACTAAAAGCATTTCAAAGTTTTCATCTCAACTACTTGAGAAATTTTAAGATTTATTTCTTTCTTTCTAATAGCATGTCATATAACTCTTAAGTATTCAATTTTATTTTAACTTGATTCAAGACTCTTTGATAACTTGCTGAGTTTCTAAAAATTTTACCAATGATTAAAGACAACACTTTGTCAAATTGGTCACTATTTGAAATGACTGTATAAAATGAAAATATCAAACCAAAGAAAAAACGAGATATTATCAAAGATTATTTGTTTTAAAACAGCCATAACATCTAATAAACAAATCGAATTTTAATGAACATACAGGCATACAAGAAACCCTAGTATAATAATTAAATACGATGTTATCAACTCACAAAATTAATAACACAAAATATCATTATTAATAAAAGTATACAAAGAGATAAACAATAATAATACCTTTAAGGTTGTTGATCTTGTATGTGTTGAAAACCCCTCCACAACACCAAACCAGATTAACAAAACCAGATATATAAACACATATACGATGTTCAAAAAAAACATATACGACAATTGTTTCATGTTGCAAGCCCCAAGATCTATGTATTCCTGCCCTAAAAGCAACCCTTTTTTCTTATCTTTTCTATTTATAGGGGCTAGCTAGAGAGAGAGATAGAGATAGAGAGGCGTGGAGGCTGTTTGATGTGTTAACCTAAAATATTCTTTTTATGTATATATATTGATAAATTACAATTACAATCATATATATTTAATATGATTAGTTGTATACACATATACCACAACTCCCTCTTTGTTGTTGCAAGTTCCTACTGTATTATTTTGTTTAACTTTACCATTTTTGTTTTTTATTTCATGTGTTTTTAAAAAAATACATATACAACCCCTAAGTCTAACCAATAGGTGTTTAAGTTATTATCCTGTTATCAATTGTAAAAGAAGTGTATGATGACAACGGGTCGGTTTTGGAGTGGGTTTTAGTGTACTCGTATTTGTATCAGTTTATAATATTTACATTTGCACCCGCTTCGTTACCCGCTGGATACTCAGTTAATATTATTCATCGGTTTTTTTGGATTTCGTCACGAGTATCGAGTATCTCCAATTGAATATTCTATGGACAAAATGGCGGGTATCAAGATTAAGTCATACTAAAATCAACCGACAAAATAAATCAAGACACCCTAATATATTCAAAAATTATAGAAGTTAAAGAAAACAAATACTTTTTTTTTTGTAAAGGGTTACCCCGGTAAATTTTGTATTAATCACAAGACGTTTTAGTACAATAGAATGTGGCTGAGTACCACATTAACCTCAAGCCGAAGCTTGAAACTACCATCACGATTTGACATGCCACATGTGTGAGTATATAATAATTCATGTACAACATCTAAATGTGTTACTACCTCCGTCCCAAAATTATTGTCCAGTTTTGACTTTCTTAATCTTTCTTTGTCAACGTTGATCTTAAATATTTTTATTTATGTTACATAATATTTGATGAAAATTTTACCAATGAATAATACATTTAAAACTAAATACATTCATATATTATGCATCAAATATTAAATAGCACAAACAAAAATATTTAAGGTCAAGGTAGACAAAGAAAGACTTAGAAAGTCAAAAGTGGACAATAATTTTGGGACGGAGTGAGTAGTATATAATAAAGATGTTTATATAAAAAATACAATGGAAAAAATTATATATAATATATAGAGAGAAGTGCAAAAATCATCCATGTGGTTTGTCAAAAAACCGTCTCACGTCCCTCGTTAAATAATTGTCCAAAACACATCTCTCCGTCAATGTTTTGGGACACGATACATCCCTTGGACTAACGATGCAAAATTTTTTCTCGTTAATTATTAACGATGGTCTAATTTTTAACGGTGCAACTATATATGAGGGTATTGTTGTCGTTTTGCTGCCACAGGAATGATTTTTGCACTTCTCTCTTAAAAAAAATTTGTTTTTTAATTTAAAAAAAACTTTTTTACATTATTATTCGTAAAAAAATTAATTTCTTTTACAAAATCATAAAACAAAATTCGCACTTTACAAAAATCGTATTTGTTTTTTAAAAAATAGTTTTTGTTTGTTTTTAAAAAAAATTACAAAACTTGTAAAAAAATCGGTACTTTTACAATCTTAGTTTTGAAAAAAAAATGTAAAAATTTTGTATTTTTTAAAATCTTAGTATTTAAAAAGTACAAAAAAAATTTAAAAAGTTTTGTAAAAAAGTGTGAAATTTAAAAAAAAATTAAAAAGTGCGAAGTTTTAAAAAAAAAATTAAAAAGTTTTGTAAAAAAGTTTTTAAAACTACGATTTTGGTTCGATTATTTTTTAAAAAAAATCAAATTTCAAATTTTTTTACAGAACTTTTTTAAAATTTTTTGTACATTTTAAAAAATAAGATTTTAAAAAATACGAAAAAGATTTAAATCTTTTTCAAAAAATTTAGATTTTTAAAAGTGCGAATTTTTTTTAAAAAGTTTTTAAAATGTACAAATTTTTAAAAAAAGTTTTCTAAAAAAAGACGAAATTTAAAAAAAAAAAAAAAATAATCGAACCGAAATTGTACTTTTAAAAACTTTTTTAAAATTTTTTTTACAAAACTTTTTAAAAAATTTTAAAAAACTTTGCACTTTTAATTTTTTTTTTAAGATTTTGTAAAAAAAATTAATTTTTTTTACGAATAATAATGTAAAAAAGTTTTTTTTTAATTAAAAAACAAACAAAAACTTTTTATAAGAGAGAAGTGCAAAAATCATCTATGTAGCAGCAAAAAGACAATAATACCCTCCTATATAGTTGCACCGTTAAAAATTAGACGCTCGTTAATACTTAACGGAAAAAAAAACTGCACCGTTAGTCCAAGAGATGTATCGTGTCCCAAAACATTGACGGAGGGATGTGTTTTGGACAATTATTTAACGAGGGACGTGAGACGGTTTTTTGACAAACCACAGGGATGATTTTTGCACTTCTCTCATAATATATATGTACTATAATTATTATAAATAGCAATAAAGCGGGTACGAATTCGGGTAAACGGATAGGAGTACGGATAGCGGTAGTCGGGGTGGGTATTACTAAAACTGTCACAGAACCCGTACCCAGCTAAAAAAAAATTAATACCCAAAACCGCATCAATCCCGTCACCCCCGAACCCGACCCACCCGGTTCTAGTTTCGATTTTTCTTTCAAATG
>BQNB010118904.1:0-20908 GCA_026074375.1 Tanacetum coccineum
TTTTGGAGATAGTTTATGGTTTTTATAAATTATCAAACTTCTAGTTCTTTAAGTAAATAATAAAGAAAATAAAAAATATTATTTAAGGATGAATAGTAAAAATGGGAATAGTAAAAAAAAGAAAAAGGAAAAGAAGTCCAAGTTGAGCTCAAACTTGTAGAAAGGGGTTATCCATTAGGCCTATATAAGCAAACCAAGGATTAGAAAATACAGATTTTTTTCTCCCCCTTCTCCTTGGTCGACCGAATCCTTAAGAGAAAGAAAAAAAAAAGTTAGAACAAGGAGGAGTTCCATTGTTGATCCAAGAAAAACCTCAAGAATCGTTATTAGGTTCTAGTATTCAAGGTAAGCTCGTTAGTCTTGTTTAATTCCTTCATTCTTGTAACATTTTATATGATGGATCTAGGGTTTTGATAAAGTAAGGATTATTATGATTATTTAATGATGCAATGATGATTAGGGTTAATTAGAGTTATAATCATGCATGTTGCATGTTAGGATTGCATTGATTCTTGATTTTAGGGTGAGCAGAATTATTGGCTGTGTTCATGGACGTTTTTCTCCATGATGGAGAATGCAAATGACATGATTCTTTTTTTTAAACTGAATCATTTTGAATCTTCTTTTCAAAAAATCCGGCCTCAACAGTTTTTGAGGTCGGGAAGTCAATTAAATAATGGTTACAAGATTCGTTGTCAAAACTGTGTTTTCAGACGAATTTTGAGTCAACTTAAGTGAGGTGAAAACCCTACTTAAGAAGTGTTTTAAATTAAGCCCTTTTACAGAAAGTAACTTTCATATGTCTATTAAGAAACCCTAAAAGGGCTAAGGCTAAAATTAATTTTAAGTTGGGTTTTGAAGTCGAAACTTTTTGGTGTGCAATCAGATCCGAAAGTGACTAGTTTGTAACTTTGATTTTCAAAGGTACACTTGTGCATTGAATGGATGCATGGGCTTCTGAGGGAACTTAATATATACATGTGGGGTCATGTGTGAATTTTTGTGGGAATTGTGGATGCATTTTGGTAAGGGTTTTAAGTCGTGCAAGTTGGGTAAAAATTCTGCATTTGAGCAGAAAGTTGTAAGTGTTTAAAATAAAAGTAGAAAGTAAATAAAAGATATAATGAAGATATAAAATGATGGTAGAGAGTCTTTACATATAGTATAGATGATATTAGTCCATCATTAGGGTTGTTATATTGGATTAAGCGTTTAGCTTACCGATGGTAACATGAGCTTTTATTGTGTATAGTTTTTAAGGAAGGAGTTTGAGTTACTTGTAGCTGCGCATTCAGGTGAGTTTCATAGTCCCATTTTTACATTGCTTTTAAACTTGGGATGAAAATGATGCAAGTGTTGAAATGTTTTGATTACTGTGATAATGTGGGTCTGAAATGCGTGGACATAATGTGGCTATTGTATGTTACGTGCTACATGTACAGTGATATGGTATGATTCTTGATTTTGTGGATGATTGTGTCTTGATATTGTGGATCCCAGTATGCAAGGTTGGTAGTGGTAAGACTGCATGTATCCGGAGTGGTCATGTAGCACACCTTTGGTAGTGGTAAGACTACGAGCTGCGTAGCACACCTTGGTAGTGGTAAGACTATGTGGTGGTTATGGCCACGTAGCACACCTTTGGATGTTGGTATGTTTGGATTGTTTATGCATGTTAGCTTGTATGATAGCTCACTTATTGTCCTGCCATGTTTTTTTTTATTTATCACAGTAATGTTGTGGTTTAAATTTTTTGGATGTCTTAAACCTATGACTTTCACCAACTTTATGTTGACGTTTTAAGCATCATTTTCAGGTAATTAGCGTGAGACTAATGATGCTAGGAGAAGTGGCTAGAGAGACCTTAGGATTGGCTTATGGAGCTCTCTTTATTGTTCTTTTGATTTAGACTTGTGTATTGATGGATGATTTGTATGGGATAGATTTGCTTTTATGTTGGTTTATGCTTTGTGCGTGTATGACATTACTTATTAATGCAAGACTCCTTTATCTTGTGTTAGGTATTGTTATGACACATAGTGTCCCCTTTAGTTATTTCCTTTTCCTTTTAGTGACTCTATAGTAGACACCATTATGTTGTAATGATATCCATGATGTTGCACCTCATGCTTCCGCCTTGGCGGGGTGTGACAGATTGGTATCAGAGCCAATGGTTATAGAGAAGTAGGTGGTTGAGCCTAGACTATAACCTAGGAGTGTAAAAGAAGGTGGTAGATGATTAAACCATGTGTTGTATCTCTAGTAGGTATGATCCTACCTTGATATATAGTGTATAGGGATGTAGGTTTACGTAGGATTGTGAGCCACCTTTTTATCGGCATTCGCCCCATTGGGTCTTGGACCCTTTCCAGATCTATTACTGCCAACTTGTCCCCAAAATCTAGTAGCGTGAAAGTAGCCGAGCGGTTACTAGAATATAAGACTTACTCCTTACCGGGCGGTAGACGTTCGCACTTTTACATCCTTAAGTCGCCATATATATCTTCAACTTACCGGATACCGAATATGACATTCGACTTTACATCACGGCCGGGATGGAATGCGTATAAATTCTGTGGCACGGGTTAATGCGATATATGGCATTTCGACATTTTACCGGCCGACAGGAAACGTAATACCGTGGACCGGGTATTGCGAATATGGCATTCGACTTACGGGCGACGGAAGACGGTTAAAAAATATTGGTAATATCTTGTTACCAATTTAAAAAGATATGGATAAAATCTTTTTATCAAATTAAAAAATATTGGTAAGATCTTGTTACCAATTAAAAAAAATACAGATAACATCTTATCAAGTTTAAAAAATATTGGTAATATCTTGTTACCAATTTAAAAAGATATGTAAAATATCTTATCAAATCAAGTTTTTACATATGACATAATGCATAATAGCGGGAGCGAAAAAAAATACGAAGGTTTAAGAGTTACCGACTTTCGAAACTGATTTTTTCTTTTCATTAGAACACGAAACATAGTTTATTCGTGGTCACACGGATGGGGCCAACTTGTTGATGCATAATTTGGTCGGGCCGGTCCTGAAGACTCTCCTGGTGCCGTTCGTCGTCTTCCCGGGCCTTGAATAGTGCTGCCAACAAAGAAGAACCGGTTAGAAGGGGACCCGAGGCCGGAACCCGGGATCCACCCTCCAACGGTCAAGTCGAAATAGTATAAGCATGTTATATAAAGAGGTTGTAGAGAATAACCTGTGTAGGTATCTCTAGGTAGGATGATCCTACCTTTGTATATATAGTGTATGGATTAGGGTTACGTAGGATGCGGGCCACTCTTTTATCGGGTTCGGCCTATTGGGTCTGGCCCATTCCAGACTATACGCCAACATGTCCCCCCAGTCTAGTAAGCATGGCCGTAGCAGCGGTTACTAGACTAAAAGGACTACTGTTACTGTCGCGGAGACGTTCGCACTTTCCAACCATACGCCGCCATATCTATCTTCAACTTACGGCCGGATATGACATTCGACTTACGGCCGACGGAAGACGTACTTCTGTGGCCGGGTAATGCGAATATGGCATTCGACTTACGGCCGACGGAAGACGTACTTTCGAGGCCGGGTAATGCGAATAGAGTTAAGATCAACATAGACCCATTATTTGTCATAGATCCAATGAATCAATCTCAACCATCTATTTTTTTCATCAAAAATAAAAAAAACCACTTTCCAACTCTTTTTTAAAAATAAAATATCTTACAAACAGTAAATCGTCACACGACAAAAAATACACCATCGCGACGAGTCTTTTTTTATCTTTCAGTAGACGGGTGACACGATATACTTTCAAGAAACTTTTTTTGATTTTTTTTCAGTCACGAATTGCGAAAATCATATATGATTCGTATGAATGATTCGTATAACGAATCATATATGATTTCATAAAATCATATATGATTTCATAAATCATATATGATTTCATAAAATCGTATATGACTTCATAAAATCATAAAAAAAATCGTCGAAAGTACATAGTGTCTCTCCTCTATAGAAAGATAATTTAATTCTCGTCGCGGTGATATGTTTTGTTTTGCGTAACGATTAACAGTGTGTAAGATATTTAATTTTTAAAAAAGAGGTGGAAAGTGAGTTTTTTTATTTTTGATGAAAAAATGAGTGGCTAGGATTGGTTAATTGGGTCTATGACAAATATTGGGTCTATATTGAACTTTTGGCAATGCGAATATGGCATTCGATACGGCCGACGTGGCCGGATAAGAGGGGAGGGAGTCCATGGCTGTTGGCTTGGTGCCAAGCCATGGCGCCAAAATGGCCAACGGCGCACGACACCATGGCTCGCGCCAAGGGTCTTCGCGCCGTGGCTAACAGCCCATGACAAACTCAATTTTTTTTAAATCTATCCGTTAGGGGGAGCGGATATTCAAAAAAATACCCCAAAAATCACAATTTTACCCCTTTAAAACTTCTATAAATACCCCCTTTTTATTTCATACTTCACACACACTTTCAATACATCTTCTACTTCAATACTTCTTTTTTTTCTTTCAAATATGGATCAAAATAATCTCAACGATACGATCACTATGATGCTTTCTTTCAATCCGACTATGATCGATATATGCGGGATTATGAGTCGTATCAACATTCAGTGGGTTTGTGTGAGCAAGAAGCCGGGGGTTCGAGTGATGGTCCAAAGAGGAGGAGGACATATATATTTCGTGAACGAGAAGAGGCGGAACAAAGGCTAATCGACGACTATTTTGGTGACGACGAGTATGAACCGAAATATCCTGAAGAAAAGTTTAGGCGCAGGTATCGTATGAGTTCTACACTTTTTAATAAAATACTCAACGATATCTTAAGTTATAATGTGCAACCCCTGCCTGAGTACTTTAGGTATTTTAGAGTACGGATCGATGCGATCGGTCGTAATAGTATTGGTCCTATTTTAAAGTGCACATCCGCCATACGCCAAATGGCATACGGCACTGCACCTGATGCATTTGATGAGTATTTGCAAATTGCTGAACGTACTTCACGAGAATGCTTAGATCACTTTACTAAATGCATTCACGTTTTATATCATAATAATTTTTTAAGAAGGCCAACTGCAACTGATATTCAAAAAACATATCAATTGCACGAAGAAAAACATGGACTCCCGGGAATGCTCGGGAGTATCGATTGTATGCATTGGGATTGGAAAAATTGCCCAAAGGCCTTACATGGGCAGTTCAAAAGGAGTACTCATAAATACCCAACTCTTATGTTAGAAGCTGTTGCTGATCAAAAATTGTGGATTTGGCATGCATATTTTGGGGTTCCTGGTGCGAATAATGATTTAAATGTGTTATATGGTTCCCCATTATTTGATGATGAAATTGCTGATATAGCTCCAGAGTGTCCGTTTGTTGTAAACGGGCATACATATAGGAAAGGTTACTATTTAGCCGACGGTATTTATCCAGCATGGTCTACGTTTGTCAAAACGTTTTCTGTTGCAAGGGATGAAAAATCCTTGAAGTTTAAGAGAGTTCAAGAAGCTGCAAGAAAAGATATTGAACGGGCATTCGGAGTCCTACAAGGTCGTTGGGGTATTATACGACAACCCGCGCGTGCAATGCAAATCAACACCCTCAAGAGAATCATGTATTGTTGTATAATTTTACATAACATGATATTGGAAGACGAGGGATTTGAAGTTAACTTCAGAGATATGTTCGTGAATCCAGCACCGAACATTGTTAGAGACTGGGTCGAAAGATGTGACTTACATGTTAGGAAGACAAAAGAACTTCGCGATAGGAAAACGCACAACGAACTTCGAAAAGACCTTGTGGAACATCTATGGAATAATGATGATGAGTAGTTTGTGTTTTTATTTATGTAATGTTTAATAATGTTTAAGTTTTATGTAATTTTTAAGTTTTATGTAATGTTTAATATGTTTTAATTGAATAAAATTTAATTTGAGTTTATTTAAAAAAAAGGGATCAAAGCTATAAATGATGAGTTACAACCAGGGGGAATTTCTCCATGAATGAAGAAATGATTTACAGCCATATAAACATCGTGCTCAATAACAGGCCAAAAATGCCGATAAAAGCCAAAAGAAAACCCGTCAGGGCCCGGGGATTTGTCTGTGCCACAGCCCCAAACAGCCGTTTTAATCTCCTGTTTAGAAACTTCTCGCTCGAGGTATGACTTTGATCTTCAGAAATAGTTTTCGGAAATCTCATATCAATTATTAGCACGCCTCTCGAAGGTTTAGCGAATTTCCTTGATAAATGAGAAAGAAATTCTTGTTTGACATCATTAGGCTGCTCCTTCCAAACGCCATCAATCGTAATACCCCTGATGTTCATTTGATTACGTTTTTTATTCAAAATTCCGTGGAAAAAATTTGAGTTTTCATCGCCTTCGATTGACCATTTGATCTTGGCCTTTTGAGCCAAATCCATGGAATGAATATGATCAATGTTACGAAGAGCAGCCAACACCTCCATTCTTTTTTCCGCTTCTACCTCAGTACCTGTACCTTTGGTCAATAACCGGCATCTATGGTTCAACTCCTTCTTAAGATTTGCAATAGTAGAAACTGTTTCACTTTTGTTATCTTTAATCCAAATCTTGATGTGAGCTTTAAGGAATTTCAATTTACCCGCCAAGTTACGCATTCCATTAGAGTCAACAGAAGGGGCAGAATTTCAAGTTGAAGTGACGAAATCATTAAAGCCCTCGAGATGAATCCAATGGTGAAAGAATCGAAAGGGAACCGGACCATAATTCATGGAAGACTCTCGAAGACAGTATCGTTGTGAATCGGATTAAAGAAGCTGTCAAGTGATGCGCTAATGTTGAGGGAAATATATTTAGCAATATTGTTATTTACAAAAAAATTCTATCCATCTTGCTCATTTTGTCGCAGACTTATGTCACCATGTGGAATGCATACCTCCAGATGAAACTCTTCAAGACCGTGGAATTAATTAAAGTATTAAAATGATTCCTCCTCCCCAAAGGCTTGAAGTTCATTTTTAATTTAGTACCAAACCTGTCTGATTTGACGGCAGAACCTCATTGAAGTCCCCATATCAATACCTCTCTTGCCACTGATTAATAACATGCCGCCAAGTAGTCCCAAAGCATACGTTATCATGAGGATCATGAGGAGCATGACCGCAAACTATCATGAGGTCAATACCGTTCAATAACCAAACACTCTAATAATGATAAAAAAATCCGAAATAGTGAAGCTTTTTTTACAAAAAATGTTGGGATTCCAAACACACAAGATTCCACCTGAATTGCCTACCGAATTACTATGAAGATGCTCAAAAGTCAAATTACCCCAACACCGTGACAACGAACATAAAAGATTCATTCTCCTCCATCTTTTGTTTCTTGAATCGCTAGAAAAATTCACCTTATTATTCAAAATAACTCCTTTGCCCAAATCTTTTTTGGCTGTTCTGAGGAGGCCTTGTATATTAAGGGATAAAAAATTCATCGATCTACAATCGACGCTCCTTGGATATCCAATGATATTGGACGGATTGTTGTAATCACCCCATCCATGTTATAGCCCATTGTTTGTTCCAACTTTCACTAATTCCTCCATAAGACACATAAATGAGCCACATGAACTTGGTGCCACTGTATTTCTTAAAACGATTCCGAAACTTGAGATTCATCTACATTTTTGTGAGGTTGGAAATTGTTAGAATCTCCATCGTCTTCGTTGTGCTTCTCCTCTTCAATGTCATTAACAGACGTCTTCATCCACATGTATAATCAATTGTCGTTTTTAGGGGTTAAAACCGGTGGGGAATTTTGGGACTTAGAATTTGTAACCACTATCCTTATGTTTTTATCCTTTGTCTTTTGTTAAGCAAATGGCTATAGCCCAAAAGGATCCACAGGATTGAGTTTTTTTGAACCACCTTCATTTTTCAAAAACCGTTTTATCTGGACTTCGAACGAAGTTGCTTACAATCATTCGCTCAGATTCCAAGGTTTTTTTCTTTCATTCCTTTCTTCTAATGAATCGTCATCCAGAGATAAATTCCTCCTAATCCGAGTCCTCCACCAGGTCAGGGGTCCAACAAGGGTACCTCCTTTAGCAACTGAAATCCTATTACACTTTTCCACGGAAAATGATCTTGAAGTTTTCATAAATATTTGAGATGGACTTAGTGAACAAACATAATCGTTTCGAGTAGAAACAATTCCATCAGAGTCATTAGTGTCGATTAAGTTCCCCCGCCTGGTGACAATTCTTTTGAAAGTGTTCCAAAGTTTTTCCATAGTTTTCAATGGAAACCTTCAATTTCACCCACACATTGCGACCAATTCAGGATTGATATCGAAAGAAGCTTGGCGAATTTCCGAGAACCAAGAGCTAACTCCCATATTATCGCGGAATGCCTCTTTCGATTTCATAGAGGAAAATTCTAAGAGAAACCCACAAAAAATTCCCCCTAAGTAAGCTTACATTCAAAGTCCCACGAAACCTTCTTATAAGAGCGTTCTTGAGATTGGTTAAGGGAAGCAAAATTTCTTTAATCCTACACATTAGGATGAAGAATAAGTCTTTGGAGAGCACACAATCTTCGTCAAGAACATGGCAAGGGTAGTCCATGATCAACCGACTTATGATTTTTTTACCGCATGTAAATATGAATAGATCTCCCAGAATTCCCTATATTGTACGAGATGAATTAGCAACCTTCTTATGATTGCCCACTTGACCCTTGTTAAAGTAGCTTTGAAATCTTGCCTTATTAGCGTGAGCTTGAATTGACCAACCCAATTGTGCATTAATTGTTCAAAGCGTATCAACATTAAACGACGGTTGATAAAACGAACAAAACCAAAACGTTTACTTCTTTCGTACCTTTTTCGCGGGGATAAATTAACGAAAAATCAACAAACATGTTCCGTATTGTTTCATGATTGGAAATAGATCTTTTGCAGGAAAATTTTCCGGAAATTTTGTTTACAAAAATGGGATAGAAATACGATTAACGTCGTCCTCTTTGGATCTACGACTCCCATTAGAATCTTTGGATTGAAGGGGAGATCAAGATAAAATAAAAAAAAAAAAAGGGGGGGATCTGAAAGAAAAACAGATCAGGCAGGTGCCAAACCACTCCCACTGAATTCTGGTGCCATGACATTTCTGGTGTCAAACTCTATTTTGCTGACGTGGCACCACTTTTGGAGTTTGGCACCAAGAGTTTGACACCACGACTCCCTGTGCTCTAATGCAAATAATGAAAAAGATATTGATAAAATCTTTTTATCAAATTAAAAAATATTGGTAATATCTTGTTACCAATTTAAAAAGATATAGATAATTTTTTTTTATCAAATTAAAAAATATTGGTAATATCTTGTTACCAATTAAAAAAAATACAGATAACATCTTATCAAGTTTAAAAAATATTGGTAATATCTTGTTACCAATTAAAAAAAATACAGATAACATCTTATCAAGTTTAAAAAATATTGGTAATATCTTGTTACCAATTTATAAAGATATGTAAAATATCTTATCAAATCAAGTTTTTACATATGACATAATGCATAATAGCGGGAGCGAAAAACAAAAATACAAAGGTTTAAGAGTTACTGACTTTCGAAACTGATTTTTGCTTTTCATGAGAACACGAAACATAGTTTATTCGTGGTCCCACGGATGACGCCAACTTGTTGATGCATAATTTGGTCGGGCCGGTCCTGACGACTCTCCTGGTGCCGTTCGTCGTCTTCCCGGGCCTTGAATAGTGCTGCCAACAAAGAAGAACCGGTTAGAAGGGGACCCGAGGCCGGAGCCCGGGATCCACCCTCTGACGGTCAAGTTAGAATAGTATAAGCATGTTATATAAAGAGGTGGTAGAGAATAACCTGTGTATGTATCTCTAGGAAGGATGATCCTACCCTTGTATATATAGTGTATGGATTAGGGTTACGTAGGATGTGTGCCACCCTTTTATCGGGTTCGGCCCATTGGGTCTGGCCCATTCCATACTATATGCCAACAAGTATCATCTTCTATTCACTTTCTATAAAAGCATCTCTGCATCATCAAGTGTTTTTTCTTCAGATACTCTCGGAGAAGAACACAGTAAGCAACATTATTTGGCATAAGGGTGGAAATTTGGGTCGTGTATGACATCTCAACCTTTGGTTAATCATGTCGAAATGTTTAACCCTAATCTGAACATATTTATTAAACAAGTTACTTGATAACATCAAATAATGACTATATTTTGATATCATTTTGTCATTAATGAAAGAAAAAAAAGATAAGGAAAAGAAAATGTGTGAAACTTATAAGGCATTTAGTTGGCGAAAAATATTTTATTTTTCTAGGAAAATTTTCATGTGAAAATAAAAATATTGAAAATCCTTTTAGTCGCATTTTTTTCAACATTTTTCAAAAAAAGTGGAATCCTCATTCTTATTTTTTTTCAACATTTTTTCAAAAAAATTTGAAAAGCCTAATATATCATTCTTACTTATTTATTACTCATTTCTTCTCAATAAAAAAGAAAAATGTAACTCAACTAAACGGTTTTGAACAACTATTCCTTAAAGAAGCAAAACAATGGGTTAAGTCCATTAAATAGAAACGCACTTTTCAAAATTTACAGTTCTAGTAAACATATTTGTCTTATTACTAATCTAGGTATTGAAACCGGCTAATTTGTGACAATTTAGTAAATATTACCTGCTGATTTTTCAAATAAATAAATATTTTTTTTAAATTCCACATGGACATTGATTGTATATTTATTTCCACTTAGACACTTTATAGTTCAGTTACCTACAAAATCATCTTCATCATTCTTAGTTTCTTACTAGTAACCCAGATTTGAAAATTAAAAAAATTCATTCATCTACATACTCACACACAAATCAAGAACACGAGATCTAAAAAACAAAAAAATAAGCTCTGGCTCACAAGAAAGCACCCTCAAACCTAAGAAAACCACAACACATAAAATCTGAGATCTACACATAAAAAAAACACCCTCAAACCCAAGTATAACTCCGGTGACCATACAACTCCGGAAACAACAATTACGAAGCTAAACCTCATATCCCTACAACCTTGTCCCACAAACCATCAAAAAAACTCACGATCTAAACCTAAACCTCATATCCCCACAACCTTGTCCCTATCAATCGAAACCCAAGAATAACAACCAACAACAACATCAAAAAATTACCCTTGATATAGTTTCTTTTATTAGCCACATTATTATTTGTTCGGGTTTTTGTTTTTGTGAGTGGATCTGGGTTATTATTTGTTCGGGTTTTTTCTTTTATCAGCCACGTGAATGGTTTCCTTTTTTGTTGTATTGTGTATTGTTGATGAAGATCTGGGTATTGTTTTTTTAAGATCGTGGTTTCGATCTGTTTTTGTTTGAGGTTGATGATGTTGTTTTAGGTGTGACGTATGATGAAGGTTTGTGTGGTGTTGATGATATTATGTGATGTTTTTGTTTGTGGGATGTTTGTTTATGTGACGTGTAAGTGTTCATATTGTGGTGTTCTTAAGTCTTGATCTGTGTGTGAGAGAGTATGTAGCTGTTAATGTTCATAATGAGATCAAGGTTTACTGTGATGTTTTTAAGTGTTTGTTTATGTTTGTTTGTGGGGTAAGTGTTCATATACTAGGAAAATCCATGTCATCTAAAACATTTAAGAAAATAATAATATTGCTGACAGTCATTTTCAATGGATTACCAGTTGTAATGTACTATAAAGTTATAAATTTGAAAGTTATACTGTCTATATCAGTAATAAAACAAGTGTGTTTACTAGAACTGTAAATTTTAGAAAGTACGTTTTTATTTAATGGACTTAACCCCAAAACAATTCTCTTCTCTAGGAAATTAGAAACTGAAAAATATGAAAAATTTTCACCAACTAAACGACCCCTTATGTTCTTCAGCTTTTTTAAAAGCAAAAAATAAAAAAAATGAAAAGAATTGGAGAGTATTAAAACTTTCCTTCAAAAAAATGGACAAAAATAGAAATAAACTAAACAACTAGAATTATTTTTTAAACATTAAAACTTTTAAACATGATTATAATGATATGAACTGATTTATTATTCAATAATTTAAATTATATCTAGATAAATATTAAGAGTTCTAGTTAGGTTAAGATTGGGTAAGTCTTATACTTATCCTACAAGTATTAGGATTAGGTTATCTTTCATTATAAATAGGGCATTAGGGATGTAACTTTTATTATGTGGAATGATAAGTAATAGTTGATTTGTATAATCAATTAGGGGGTCGGTTTATCTCATTAATATAAACCATGGGGGGTCGGGTTATCCCATTAATATAATCTATCTATCTCGTATTCATTCTTTTAATCTCTTTTATCGATCTGGTTCATATCAAATTGGTATCAAAGCTGTTTCGATTCTAGGGTTTCAAAAAAAAGTTTTACTGTTCATCGACCAATTTTTTTCCCCTTTTCCAGAGATTAAAAGATCTGGAAATCAGCACCATGACTATCAAGAAGGTTTCTGATCTTGATAATGAGTTTACTCAATTTCAACAAGAATCCAGTCAACACCGAGCAGAGGTAAACGAGCGATTGAATAAAGTTTCGACAGAACTTAGAACCTTGAAACAAGAATTGGGAGCTGTTAGATCAGACCTAAGTGAGATAATGAAGGTGTTATCAACTCTCAAGTTATCAAACAACCAAAGCTCGCCTAAGGGGGATTCGTTCTTTTAAGGAACAACCAGAAGGATCAAATCGTGGGGGTAAAGGTACTTTGAAGAGTCTGATAGGCTACTTTAGGTTAACATGAGCAATCATCACGGGGCGGATCATCGAATGTGGAAGCTTAAAATGCCCTTATTTGATGGAGAGGATTCTCATGGATGGATCTACAAGGTAGAGAGGTATTTTGAAGTCTAAGACATCCAACCGATAGAGTAGCTTAGGGCAGCGGTTCTGTGTATGGAAGGACAAACTTTATCTTGGTTTCGTTGGAGTAAAGCAATATCACCCTTTCGTTCATGAGAAGGATTGAAGAGAAGGTTGTTGGAAAGGTTTCAACTGTCACAAGAGGGTACTTTGTATGAGCAATTCTTGGCGATCACACAAGAAGGGTCTGCCCGCGAGTATGTAAACTTGTTTGAGGCGTTGGCGGGACAACTAGTTGGAATTCCTGAGGAGGTCATGAAGGGTACTTTCATTAAAGGGTTAAGACCTGAATTGCGGACAACTGTTCGAGTTATGCAACTTGAAGGCTTGAATCATGCCATGAAACTTGCCATGATAATTGATGAAAATAAGACGCACAGTAGCTCGCAAGTGGCGGTTCCATCAAAAGGACAAACCACAATTAAAGGAGAGTACTTTCGAAAAATGACCGAGTCCGAATTGAAAGAAAGAAGAGCTAAAGGATTATGTTTGTGCGAGGAGAAGTTCAAGTCAGGCCATCAATGTGCACCTCACACCTTGCAAGTGATGATTATTGACGACATTGATGAGGAAAATGAACCATACCTTCAAGTCAAACCATGGGATCGTGCACTCAAGGCCGATTAAGATGAGATTTTAAATTCACACCTTGAGGACAAGGTGTGAGTTTGAGCGGGGAGTAATGATATGAAGTGATTTATTATTCAATAATTTAAATTATGTCTAGATAAATATTAAGAGTTCTAGTTAGGTTCATAATCAATTGAGGGGTCGGTTTATCTCATTAATATAAACCATGGGGGGTCGGGCTATCCCATTAATATAATCTATCTATCTCGTATTCGTTCATTTAATCTCTTTTATCGATCTGGTTCATATCATATAATTGTAAATAGACCATATATTTTCATTTCTCTTCTTTATTTTTCATTTCAATAACACAAAGCTTGATCAGTCTTTTCTTTCTTTTTTCTTTATTTGGAGTTTCTTTCTTTTTCCTTCTTTATTTTTCGACTCAAAACACACTCAACTCTCTTTCTTTATTTTTCTTTTCTCCCTTTTTACTTTCTTTTCTTTATTTAAAAACTCAAAAACATATTGCTATAAAGTATTTTGCTATTTAATGACACACAACCTATAAAACAACCCAAAACAGTAACTATAAACAGCTGTATTGAAACAGAGAAAGTAAAAGTAAATCTCATTGCACAAATTAAGAAGCAAACTTTTGAGAACATGACCAGAGAAGAGAGAAGAGTCAGCCAATCATTGTCACATTCACCACTTACCTCCAAGAAACCATTTTAGATATTTAAATAACAATATTTGTTTCAACTACTCACAAAAAGGCCACCAACCAATAATGGCCAATAAGTTAAAAGTTTCGATAAACAAAGTTTTTGCCAAAAGGGCACAACTGCTTTTTGAGAAAGGTAGGTCTATTCCAAATTAAATAATATCAAACCCAAAACAATGTACAGATTTCAGTTGCATGATGTGTATACATCACAAAATTATAAGAATGGTTGACCTGTATAAGGGGTGTTAAATGATTAACGAAATAATGAATTTGTGGGGTCGAGGAGGGTAAACCAACTATCAAACACCTAAAACCCAACCAATTGGAGAGGTCACTGTGTTTATGATTCACATAGATTGAACAGTTTCTTATCGTCAGCTGTGCAAGCCGTTCTGCAGCTAATATGGTGCATGAAAACCGCCTTGTGATGTTCTTGAGGGTCCTATAACCTGCAGCAAGATGAAACTTCCATTTTCAATAAGCTAGACACAAAATATAGCAAGTTGTAACGATACATACATTTAAGCATTTTAATCAGATAACTAGTTAAATGAATAAAAAGAAAACCTTCTATATTAACAAAACAGCGGAAACTTGGTGCACCAAAACATATTGATTATTAGCAGATATGAAAAAAATTGCACACTGAGCACATTAAAGCAGATGATAAAGGATATATACTATTTATATGAACTTTTAACCATTTATTTCTCATCGCCAGTTTTAATAGTAACTCACCTCTCGACATGGATCAGTCGTGATGTTTACTCTGTTGGTGCAAGGATGAAACTGTGGACATCCCGTTCTTGAATCAAAAGCCATGCCGGACGCACCATTTTCACCTTGCAACGACATATCAAGAGATGCCAAATTTGAATTCTGCACTTCTACAGAAAATTGATCTGCTCTTGAAGAGAAAAAATCAATATCATGTATCGAAGACATAAAATCATTGTTATGATTTTCCCTTCCGTTAAAAGATGCATGAGGTTGAGCAACCCTCTGTTCGAGTTGAGAGCCAAATAATCTTACTCCTGAAGAAGATGGCGATGTTCCACTGATTCTATTATTATTCCAAAACCGATGATGTATCTGACGACGTATTCTTCGTCTATCTCTTAATGTAGTTGCTCCAGTTCCAGTAGGACCCGCCAAAAAATCATTAACAGGAAGTCTAGGTTCGGGGAAAACATGAGCTTGTTGTGTCAATGGCGTTTCAGGTACATATGCCTCGTTAAGATCAAAACCACCAGCAAATGGAGATGAAAGATCTGATACATTACTGCTTAATCTTCGGTCTGATGTGGGAGTCGGGAGTTGTGAATTTAGAGAACTAAATACAGTCGGTCTACATCCGTCACAGTACCAATTTCCTTCTGGTACTTCTTGTCCAAGACCAACACAAAAAGTATGTGCAGATGAATCGCATATATCACATAGTAACATCAAAGCATCGTCACCACCACGTTGGCATTCAGTACACATCACGTTTTCATATGGATCAAGGTATCCCCTTAGCTCTTCCTCAGATGGTTGATAAACCTGCACAAAGCATCAAAATTGTGTTAAAATATAAAGGTTGCTACTATATTAGAATGCAAGAAATACTTGGATACAAACCTGATCACACTCAGGTACGGGTATAACCACGGTCCTTAAAGCAAACGTAGTGTCTGATTTTGCAGCTTTAGTTATTGTTGCGAACCTTTGTTTGCAAAGAGGACAACGCGATTCCACCTTTGACCATTCCATAATACAAGAAAAGCAAAAATAATGCTGACAACAATTTAGTACCCCTCTGACAGTTCTCTTTCCTTCTTCCGACAAACAAATCCCACAGACTTGCTTCCATGTTTCATCTTTTACATCTTCCACCTTCTCTTTACCTTTTCGTAGTAGATATTTTCTTTGTTCACGTGCTGGTTCTTCTTCATTTCCACACGAAGAACTTCTTGAATTATCTCTAGCACCAAATATTTTTGCTTCTCTCACTTGTTCTCTTTCATCCTCTGAAAGAGTTAATTCATGATGGGATGATGCAGAACTAACAAAATCCGAATCAGAATCTGCCCTTACTCTCGGTTTACGTTTCTTGCTTTGTTTTTCAACCTGATTTTTGTTCTCTTTAGAAGAACCTAATTTTCGGCCAGACCTAAGATTTTTTTGTTTTGACTTTGTGGAATTTTTACTCTTTGACTTTTTGCTCTTGCTCAGTCTTCCACGAACAGTTTTCTTTTGCGGATGAGACCTATTTACCTTTTCGCTTTTCTGTATCTTTGGACTGTCATCTTCATCATCAACAAAATCACTCTCGCTTAACTTAAACTCCACATCCGTTTCATCATCCTCTTCTTCTTCCTGATCATCATCTTTATATGAAACTGTGTTCTCTTCTCTAGGTTCCTTTATCTGGTTAGCCTTCTTTTGAGTAGATATACTGTCATCTTCATCATCAACAAAATCACTCTCGCTTAACTTAAACTCCACATCCTTTTCATCATCCTCTTCTTCTTCCTGATCATCATCTTTATATAAAACCGTGTTCTCTTCTCTAGGTTCCTTCATCTGGTTAGCCTCCTTTCTAGTAGATATAAACCCAAAACCATCTTCATCATCACTTTCCGTATATGAAACCCCCCTCTTCTCTCGAAGCTTCCTTTTCCTGTTTGCCTTCCTACCTGAATACATAGATACATCGTCATCCTCATCGACATACTCATCCAAATCATCATCTTCATCCTCAACGTCATCCACATCCACATATTCATCCTCATCCTCATACTCATCCTCCGTATATACAATGCTCCTGTTTTCCCGAGGCTTATTTCTTTGGTTTCTCTTTCTACTCGAAGACTCGTGTTCTGTATACTCCTCCTCCTCCTCAACATCATCCACATCCAATCCTGTACATGAAACCACATCTTTTTTAGAAGGCTTTATCTGGTTAGCTTTCTTACCCAAAGACATAGATTCTTCATCATCTTCATCTTCCATCTCATCATTATCTTCATCATGCTTCTTTCTACGGCTTCTCTTTATACGTGGTGACACCGATTCTGCATAGTCATCCTCCTCCTCGTCATCACCATCATCATCACTATCACCGTTATACTCATCATCATCATCATCATCCGATTCTTTATACGAAGCCCTTCTCTTTTTTGCAGGCTTCTTTGTCTGGTTAGTTTTCCTACCGAAAGTTGTAAGTTCTGCATCATCTTCGTCTGCCACCTCCTCTTCATCATTGACTTCTGTAAACGAAACTTTCTTCTTTTCAGTAGGCTTCTTTATCTGTTTAGCTTTCTTACCCCATGATGTAATTTCTTCATCGTCTTCATATGCAACATCCTCCTCCTCCTCCTCATCATCATCATCATCATCTTTGTATACAATCTTTCTCCTTTTCCGTGGCTTTGTAGTCCCGATCCTCTTCCTACCCGAAGAACCCTTCCGTGTGTTCCTTGATCTAGCAACTCTCCTCGACTTTTCAAAACCATCTAATAACTCTTCCGACTCTTCAACATCAAACGAATACTCATCCGACTCATCACCTTCTTCATCTTCCGTCACCTTATACTCCTCATCCGACTCATCAGAGTCCTTGTCTCTTTGTAAAACCCGTCTCCGCCTACTTCCTTTGATCCCAACCCCCTTTCCTTTTGCCATATGATCTTCCACACCCAAATAGGCACAAAGACACAACTTTCACTCTGAATGAAAGATTAGAAAAATAAGCTCAGATGCATAACATATTATATATATATAAAGCAAACTAGTATTGCAATAAGATCAACAACTTTAGGTAAATGCAACAAGGATCTCTAAATCTAGTAAACAATAACACAACAATCTTCAATAATAAAAATCATGTATCAGATTTTTAATGTTAATAAATTATCCCAAAAAGGTTACAACTTTATATAGACCATATAAACCCTAACCAAATCAAATTCTAATATCATAATCAGATTGATACCTTTTTTAGTACAACAATTACTAAGAAGCAAAAAATCAGATTGAAAATTTTATTATTTCGATAAATTATTTAAAAAGGTTACAGCTTTACACAGACCATATAAACCCTAATCAAATAAAATCATAATCGGATCGAAATTTTTTTTAGTACAACAATTTACAAAGAAGGAAATCAGATTAAAATTTTTAAGTCTCAATAAATTCTCCAAAAAAGGTTACATCTTTATATAAACCCTAATCAAATCATATTCTATAATCATAATCGGATCAATATCTTTTTAGTAGTACAATTTTATAGAAAGAAATCATCTATCAAAACATTAAATCTCAATAAATTCTCTAGAAAAAGGTTACTTCTTTATCTAAACCCTAATCAAGTCATGGTTTCAATATTGCAATCGGATCGCTATCTTTTTTACTACTTTATATATAGAAAAATAATACTCTGAGTAAAACTGGTATAATTCCTTAACAAGAAAATAATAAATAAATAAATAACAAAGCTTTTTTAATATCAAATAAACAAAAATTACCAATAAGGAATATAATCAACATAGTTTAATTGTTGCTAATGATATATATTTTAAAATATAAAATAAGCAGATCAAAACCTAGATCATCAAAAAGCATATCAAAATTCAATCAGCCAACACAAATACAAAATTGGATCAATACCAATCTAAAATCAGCTAATCTAGAATATATCAGAATCAAAAAGGGGATTAAAATCAATCAATTAAGGGATGCTAAAAATAATAGGATTCATGAACAACTGGTTAAAGATAATACAAATAATTATGTAACTGAAAAAAGGGGTAATTTGGTTACCTGAAGAAAGAGGGTTGAGAAGAAGAAAGTGCAGCGAAAAAGAAGGGAAAATGAGTTAAAACGATTCTTTATATAGGATGGCACGCCACACGGTTAAGTTTGAACTAAACTACTTCTTCACCTTGTTTTACTTGCTGCTACTAACGTTTTTGTTTTTCTCTCATATACAGGGATGGCAATGGGTCGGGGAATTTCGGATATCATGTTTCCCATCCCCATCCTCAATCTCAATATCCATCCCCATCCCCGGCCCCATACCCGACGGGGAAAAAAATTCAATCCCATCCCCGTCCCCATCGGGGACGGGGATCCCCATCGGGGAATCGGGGATTTTTTTCGCATGTATAATCAAGTCTTTTGTAATTATCTAACTTCATATATTTTTGCACTTAGCTACCGTAACATCCAATAAAGTATAATAAGCATTAAAATAGAATATACGAATTAATAAATTAAAGATACATAACTTCATAAATCGTTTTGCATACTTCGTACATACATCAAGAATTCAAAACCAATTGAAACAAAAGTACAAGTCTAATATAAGTGATTAGCATTAGCAGTTGTGTTTTGAGAGGCTAGGGTTTTTATTTTTGATTTATATATGATAGGTAGAACCAGAGAAGATGAAAAGTTTGGTATGAAATAATATCAAATAAATTATTAGGCCTCTAATATAAGTGATATTTAAACTTAATACTTTTCGGGTATGGGTTCGGGTACGGGTACGGGTATCAAGAGGTATTACCATCCCCGCCCCCATCCCCGTTTTTAATATCGGGGATTCCCCATCCCCGTCCCCATCCCCGGTCAATTCGGGGATTCCCCGGTCAAAACGGGTTCGAATATCGGGTCCCCATCGGGTACGGGTTTTATTGCCATCCCTACTTATATACAATATATTTGTACTTTTTAGGGTGTGTTTGGTTTGAGGGTATGGGAATGAAGGAATGACTTTCATTCCCAGTAAAGTTGTCTGGGGATTTGTCATCGAAAATGGGTATGAAACTCATAAAAGTAGGCATATTCTATACCCCTCATTGGTGATGGGTTTGTAAACTCATTCCCATACCTATAGCCATAGTAATTTCATAATACAATCCAAACACCCCCTTAGATCCTTTACACTAACTAGGTTTTTCATTGGTGCCTAGCTCTGGAGCGCATGATTTTACGTTAAGGACTAACTTTTCAACGGAACGTTAATTCAAGGACTATTTTCGTATAGTATCATTATTAATGACTAACTTTGCAACGAAACGATAACCCAAGGATTATTTTTGTATATTATTTATCTCGGGGTCGGTGAAAGTTTTTACGAAAATAGTCTTTGGGTTAGCGTTCCGTTGCAAAGTTAGTCATTATAGACTAACTTTCTAATTGACCAATAACCCCAAGGACTATTTTCGTAAATCGTTTTTAATTTTTTTACGGAAAGTCATTCGGTCAGCGTTCCGTTGCAAAATTAGTCATAAAGGATTAATTTTGCAACGAACCGATAACCTCAGGGACTATTCCTGTATACGTTGTGACAACCCGAGGTTTTCCGTTCAATAAATTAGCCGTTTCCGTGTAGAAATTTAAATATTTAAATGTTTCGTTTAGCTTTACCGTTTAACCGGGAAGTTATTTCGTTATTATCTGAGAATCGTCGCCGGGAGCGAACCGGGACACCAAACGTTGTAGTATTTTGGCAATATCCGCGTTTTTTATGTTTTTAAGCAATATTTAAAATTTCGTAATTTTTCGTGATACCGTTACTCGTTTCGTTACTTACGTGCTTCGTATTTAATTTATACTTATACATGTGCATGCAAAGTCTTGGAAATTAATTCACAAAGAGCACTA
>BQNB010118905.1:0-20908 GCA_026074375.1 Tanacetum coccineum
TTATGTAGTAATGAATAAGTGTTTTTGTTGTGAGAGGCTTGCCTCTTTCTTTTCTCGTTTGCTTGTGTGTTGTATGTCCAGAATGTCCCGGATTTTTGAAGCCTCTCGTGCTGGCGGTTTTATCCTTCGATCACAAGAAGCTTCAAATCATCAGCTTCATTTGGGAAATCCAATATCCTAACCTAATAAACTAACGTTTATCTTTGAGCATACTTAATAAACGGCTTAGGATTTACGTAGAGACCCTTCGTAAAACATTAAGGACAATGTTTAATTCTAGTATGGGGGGATCTTCGATTTGATTATGCCTGCAGCCGTTGTTTTCACGTAATCTCGTTTTTACCACCAAAATTTCAAAAAAATGAAAAAATTTAAAAATTTTCAAAAATAAAATAAGTGTTTTGTCACAATTTTGACTTTCCTGCTGGGTAGAATAAGAATAAATTTTGACCCGATCGAGCGTGTTGAGCTCTAGCTTGTTCCTTAACATTTAGACTAAGCGTTCGCAAATCTTCGCGAAGAACGAAAAATGATAGTGTTAATTATGAGTAGGATGCTAAACAAGGATTATTTGGAAATCTTAAGAGCTCATGTGTGTAATTTGTCGCTTTTTCTCCCATAAGCTTCTAACCGGATTAATATACGTGCTATTTTTGGAAATTAAACTTAAATCGATAATTTTTATGTACAGCAAAAATTTTAGCCTTAGTTCAAATTTATACTTGAATTTTTCAAAAAGAAGTATTCTCTATATCAAAAAAAAATAATGATGAAAAATGAAAAAAATGATAAGTAATAAATATAAACTGTGGGCTGATAAAAGTTTACTACCTCTTGCCGGCTCACAACCGATGTGGTAGTCTTCTAAAGAAAGCCTATAGTAAGAATAAAAATCCGAGACTGATAAAAGTTTGATGCATCTTGCCGGCTCACAACCGATGTTGCAGCCTTCTAAAAGGTCGAGGGTTACAATTGCATAAATGTTATGTTTAATATTAAGTTTGAATTAATAAATAGATTTCTTTTTGTTAAATTTAAATATGCTTTTGAACTTTGACTATTTCATTTTAAGTTTTTAAATAAGCTATGTATATACGGGAAACCTGAGAGTTTTTGAAACTAAAGGTCCGTGAGTCCCAATACTAGTCTCTGTGGGGTGTTAAAAGCCTGGTCGCTTAGCCGCAAGGTTAGGATGTGCCGAGACGAAAGTCGCTACATGGGATGATCTCGCTTTCAAACTCATTAAGTTTAGGTGGAATGTGAAAAATAAGTTTTATCAAAATGGGGAAATAGGGTGTTTTATGACTTGTGACTTCTAAACTCTCTCAACAAAAATCTTTGCTACTTTTCAAAGGTTTAGTTTGTGGAAGTTTCGAGGTATTTGGTTATAAGGTATGTGATTTTGCGTGAGGACACACAATCGTTTAGTTTGGGGAATTTTGATATGTGCAAAATACACATATCCGTTTTTTCCTAAAATAACCCAATTAAACCCAAAGCAGACCAAAAACGGCAAAAATATCCTTTTATTTGTGTTTTGTGTGTGCAGGTACGGATAAATCAAAAAATCACATGAAAACAGTCAAAAAACGAGCAAACACGGACACGGGAACGGAAGAGTGTACAAAAGCCGAAAGCCGAAGTCAATTCACAATCAAAAAGTCAAACATGGTCAACAGAAGGCAACCACTAAAAGACAAAGTCCCAAAATATTCCATTTCAGACCCTCAAATTCCAAAAGTTACACAAATGATCCCTACACCCTTAATGGGCCTAAAACCCTAAAAAAACCCTACCCGGAAACCCTAAGCCTAAAAAGCTCAACCTGGCCCAAGTATCTTATCCCATTTCCTTTTATAACAACCACAAGGACCATTCTTGTAATTTCGAAAACTTGTTTTTACTCTACAATATGGTAAAATAAAGAGAGGGACTGAAGTTGCCATTTCCCAAAAGTTTAAAACAAATTTACCCTTTTCAGTTAAAAAAGGGCGGGTAAAATCATGTTACTATTCATCGTCTCTCCCACCATTCACCTTAGTCAAAACAAGGGGCAATTAAGAATTAAAGGGCCCATTAGTCAATTCATGAGCTCCCTAATACAAATGAAGGGTCAAATCAGTCAAATCAAGGGGTTACTTATCCTCACTCAAGCTCACCTCACACGTCAGCAATGGTGAAAGCACAAGATTAGTGGGTATTTGTACCATTTCCTCTCAGAAAAGAAGCACAAGTGAGCCTCACATGAAATGCCAGCTTGGCAATCCGTGTGAGGTCACTTAGTGATCCAATGGCCAAAAACAAAGATCAAAGATAATAGAAGAATCAAGGGTGCGGATTAAAGGCTTAGAAATGGATGCAAGAGCCTGGAACCTTCACCTTCAGGCTATATAAAGCCCTCATCACACACACACACAATAATCTAGTTTTTTTGTCTAATTTTTAGTTTTTTTTTATTTTATTTTTCCTTTTAATTTTCACCTAGTGTAATTTTTTGCTTATTGTAATTTCCTTTCAATAGTTATGTAATCCAGTTTTTATTAATGAAATTCAGTTTTTATTTGTCATAAGCTCTCATTTTCTATTCTCTAATACTTGTAACTTTCTCAATAAGCTATAAGTAATTGTGTACTGTTTCATAAGCTCTCAAAAGCTCTCACAAGTCTCTAAGCTTGTGATAGAGCTCATATTGTTCATCTAATCCTATTTAAACTCTAAAATCAATTAAATACTTTGGAAATTTGGACAAATAAGCTATGGAAGGGGAGCTAGCCTTGGAAGAGCTCCCATGGACTTATACCCTAGCTTATTAATAAGCTAGGGAGCTTGTAGCTGCCATTATTGGTCCCTCTTGTTTAGCTAGAGGTGCATTGTAAGTTTTCCTTTAATTTCTTGCTTTAAATATTAGTTTTATAGCTTTCTAAACTTAGATCTGCTTATTTGCTTATCGAATTTGCTTATTAGTGCTTATTTGTGTTTTATTTAGTTTATCTGTTTTTAATAATCATAGTTGTTTATCAGTTTTTAACTTTCTTAGTTTGAATCATAGTTTTTCATAAAATTGTCTTAAATACCTTAAAAAACCAAAAAATAGGTACATTAGCTTAAATCTTAGATTAATGCTTATTTAGTTGATAACTCATGTTAATTAAGTTAGTTTTAAGCTATTAAGCATCTGGTCAATAAGTTTTCATCATTGGATTTCATTTTAAAAGCTTCTCTCAAATCTGTTATTTCTTTAAGGAGTGTTTGGTTTAGTGTACTTTGACCTAAAAAAGTAAAAGAAAGTTGTGTTATTTTCTTGAGTCAGTTTCATTTTCATTTTAAACTAATAGAAAATCAGTTTTTAAGAGTTAGATTTCAAAATTTCAAAAGGTATGGCTTAATTTAGGTGTTCCTGCACCAGGGTACTTTTTACTTTGATCTTAGCTTGCTAGTTTTGATCCTAGCCTTATTAGGTTTGGTTAGTGTTTGATTTGTGTTCTAACACTCAACTTGAGTGTGTTTTAGTGCAGGCTTTACCCTTAGGAAACCTGCACTCTTGGTTTGCACTTGTGCAAAGTGCATCAGTACTAACTAAAAAGTTAGTACTGCTGTCACAGTTAGTACTGCCACTGTCTTTAATCTTTTCTCCAGCTAATTTTTGCTGTCAGAATGGGACATTCAAAAACAATCAAAAAACCAAAAACAGTATGTTAGTAATATTAGCTTTGATTAAATTTTGAATCTTTAGCATAAGTTGTATAATATATAGCTTAATCATATATATTAAAAATCAGGGTATCTTATAAGTTTACAGTAGCTCAAAGTCGAGATTTTCTCTCATCTCTATCTACTCTCTCTCTCTCTACTTATTTGGATTTTTGCTATTGCTTTTGTATTTCTGAGTTTTCCCTAGGTTCATATTAATTTAGAAGCTTAAAAAAGTTTCTAGTCTATTTTCTTTTTCTTAAAATTAGCTTAAGCAAGTCATAAGCTCATTAAATTTCTTTCCTTTTACATTTAGAACTAAGTTGAGATTCTTTTATAGCATATTTATCTAAAACCAATGGTTAAACCCAATTTTCTAGGTCAGCTAGGATAAATAAGCTCTTTATTGAGCTTGTTATGTGACTATATCTAGATATAAGTCTTTTCATTAAAGTTTGTTCTCCAACTTTCTCTTTTGAGTTTGTTCACCGAAAAAAGCACTTGGTTGGGGAAACGTCAACTTATTTGAGAGGGCATTATTAGGACTTTGGTGGTTATCGGGGGGTTTTTGGGTTGGGAATTGAAGGGGTCTTGCATGGGGAGCGCGATTCGTTGGTGAATTTTTCTGTTTTAATTGTTGTCTAATTAATCCTTGCCTGTAAGATACTGTAGCCCGTTATTAGCCCCGTTAGCCCTTAAGTCTTTTACACAGTTAGTCCCTAAGTTAGTTTTTAATTAGTTTTTAATTAATTTTAATTAATAATTAGGGTTTAGTTTTAATTAGTTTAATTAGTCTTTAAATAAAAAGTAAAAATTAGGGCTTTTATTTTTAGAAAGTTTCTGCACATTTTCTTTATTTAGTGTAATTTTTATAAAATTTTTAGGACTTTATTTTTAATAGTTTTATTATTTTTATAGTTTTTAATTAGTTTAAATTTTAGAAAAATCATATCTTTTAATCTAAAAAGCCAAAAATAGTAATTCCTTTTTCTAAAATTTTCTTTTTACTTATTTTACTTAGAAAAAAATATAATTTCAATTATTTTTTATTTTTTTTATTTTTAGGATTTAATTAGAATTAAATAGTTTTTAATTAATAAAAAATTCAAAAATAATCTAAAAAATATTTTTATTTTTCTTAAAATTTTCTTTTATCCTAATTTAGGTGTAGAAAATTAGTTTGCACTCTTAGGGTTAAATTTAGTTTACTTGCTTAATTGTCACGTTTTAATTGTTTCCCGTATTAGTTTAATTGATTAATTGTTTTTAATTGTCCATTTTAATTGTTGCTTTAGATTATCAAATCATCCATTTGCTTATTCAAATCATAATCCAAGCTTAAACAAGGTTTCAATTTCACTAGTCGTTGGGGAAACGACCCGGGTGATCATACTTGCCCGGTTAAATATACGTATTATATATTATATTATATATTTTTGAGAGTGAATTTTCCTTAGGGAATTTTCTTAATTGCTCTTGTGGAATATTATTTTGTGATATATTTTAGGTATATAAAACTACTACATCAATACTTTGAAATAGTATGAGGCTGATATCTATGCAATGAATTTGATTCTTATGTCCATACCAAATGATATCTACAATTATATGGATTCATGTTAATCTGCACAAGAAATGTGGCTTTGGGTTGAACGCTTAATGCAAGGAACTGAGATGTCTGAGGTTGACAGGGAAACACAATTAAATAATGACTTTGATCAATTCATTGTTGAACTTGGAGAATCACTTGTGTTAGTCTATAATCGTTTTTCACAGCTAATGAATGATTTAAAACGAAACAAAATTAAACTTCCCACTGTCACCATCAACACTAAATTATTGAACTGTCTCCAACCTGAATGGGTCAAATATGCCACACATGTTCGCTTGGCAAAGGATTTAACAAAACAACCATATGATGAGTTGTTTAATTATTTTCAGCAATATGAGAAACTTGTTATTGCTTCTCGAGCAAAAAAGTTGGAAAAAAACTCATGATCCTCTTGCATTACTTGCACACACAAGTTCCTCTTCTACTCGACCTCCACCAGACTATTATGTCACACATCCTCCGTCTGTGGTAGATTATGATGATGGTTACCAAAGGGATACACTTCAAAATGATCCAGAATACTCTCACTTATGCAATGATTCTACTTGCCCATGCAATCACTCAGCGTTATTCTACTCGAATAAACAACTGACTTCATTCATCTTTAAACACAAGAAATCAATCAGTTATGCAAGCTGACAGAGTCAATATTCAAAGCAAAAATGTTGGAAATGATGGTAGAATTGCAAGACGATCATATAATGTTTAAGAAGAATCTACTGAGGGTAGCAATGTTCAAAAAGAGACTGGGAATGTACAAAGAAATCTTTGAACTTCTTCCACTAGATATGTTACAAATGTTCAATGCTACAATTGTAGTGAGAAAGGTCACTATGCTCGTAATTGTCCAAAGCTAAGAGTTCGGGATTCTAACTACTTTATGGAACAAATATTATTGGAAAAGAAGGATGAAGTAGGAGTTATTCTTTCCAACGAACAAAATGATTTTCTCATTGCTGATGCTGCTCAAATGGATGAGATTGGGGAATTGAGTACGAACATATGCATGATGGTCAGAATTCAGCTAGCAAACATTGATTCTGATGAAGGGCCTAGCTATGATTCTGCATTTATTAGTAAGGTACAAACACCATCAAAGCTTATGTTTAAAAATTTAGACTCTAAAAACACTGTTAACTAACTTAAATTTGACAATGAAAAAGGACTTTATGAACTAGAAAATGACTTGACAGATTTGAACAAAACAAAAGTGAACAAAAGGGTACTTAGACTACTGCATTTAGGACTTAAAAACAACACAAAAACAATTCTGAAAAACTGGTTTTAAAGCCCTTAACCTAATAAGCACTTCAAAACTGCTTGTCAACACAGTTTCAAAGAACTTTTTAGAAAAAACTTTAAAACAATCTTAAAGACTTAAAACCTTTGAAAATTGATTAGAAACAACTTAAGAAAGCTGGTTAAAGTTGGTCAAGTAGCTCAAATTGATTTTTTAACCAAAACTGACCCACTTTGGGTCTTATCCCAAACACTCCTTTAGGTTTTTCAAATCAAAATTTAAGCTGATTTATACTGATTTAAGCACAAGGTTTTGAACACAAATGACAAACATGCAATGTGAAGTAAAAATAAGCAAATTCAAAACAAAGATAAGCACTAATTTAAGCAAATAAGCAAATGGCAAATTTAACTAAAAATGGATAGTTTTTAAGAAAATCTTAAACTAATGACATGTAAGCATTAAAAAGAGACAAATAAGCATAAATCAACATAAATAAGCACAAATAAGCATAAATAAGCAGGAAATAAGCACACAAACAGTAACAAGCAAAAAATGAAAAATAGAAAACTTACAAAGCCCTTGCTCAAAACATGGCAAATAAAGGATTCTACAAGCTCTAGCTTGTCAAAGACAAGTTAGTGTGGTCTTAAAAGCTCTTCCCTTGCTAGCTTTTCTTCCAAATTCAGCTGAGGTACTTTGAGAGTGGAATTTTTTGTTATTTTTGGTTTTTTAGACAGTATTGAAAACAAATGTTTGTATAATCTTTTAATGACTCAAAAGCTTACACAAGAGCTTAAAACAGTACTTAAAGACAAGTAAGCTTAAATGACAATGATTAAAAGAAAACTTGTAAATTTCATTAACTTAAAAAAAATACAATGCAGATATTTAAATGACAATAAAATTAAATGACAAGTATTTAAAAGACAGTATTAAAATGGTACAAATCTTGTTAATACAAAGTTGGACTTAACAAAAATTCTACAAAAAAATAAGCTACAAATGCTTATATTTATACTAAGAAATATTCTAGGTCTTCAAGACTTGTGTGCTTCTTCTGTGAGTGCAAAGGGAGCTTGTGTTTGCTGTGTGAGAGAGGTCTTCAAAGTTAATCTCAGCCATTAAACTTTCTTGGTGCCCAATCCGTTTGATCATAACCCTTCATCTTATTGTCGTTTTCATGAGCCAATGGGATTAAAGGGGATTGCCAAGGTGGCACTTGCCCCATGTGAGTGAGAGTGATGGGTTTTTGTTTGAGGGGAACAGTAGCCGAGGTGGGGAAGACAGATGAATAGTGATGGGGATGTTTGGGCGGGAAAGTTTGGTTTAACTGTGTGCAGGGTAAAGGTTTGTGGGATAGACACCTTTGGTCCCTCAACGTGTATAAGTGCTTTGCACCGAAAGTCCTTTGTGGTGTCATAATTTTGAGGACTTGGCAGTTTTGGTCCTCAAGGGTGTTATGTGGCATTGCAAAGTTAGTCCTTGGAGGACTAACAGAGTTAATGATGAAAGGGTTACATGGCTTAACGTCAGTTATGTATATATTGGGCCATATTTGTTGTCTTTGGGCCGGTTTGATAATAAAAGGGTATTTGGGCTTGTTTATCAAATAAGGCTTATAAGTCTTCATTAAATACCTTAATGGGCTGCCCTGGCCCATTAGATGGGTACGGGTGGGCCCATTAAGTATTCTTCGGTTTCGGCTTTGACCTTTGACTTTATGGGGTTGACTTTGACTTTGACTTTCACGCTTTTCCATTCCATGCTCGGTTTTGTCGTTTTTGGCTTCGTTTTTTGTCCTTTTGTCGGATATCCGTTTCCTGCACAATATAAGTGAAAACATACAAATACAATGTATTTTTGGTACATTTTTGGTCATTTAAGTCTGGTTATTGTGGAAAATGGTATGTGTAATTAAGCACATACCAACCTTCCTTTCTCTCTCTAGACTTGCCGTGCATAATATTAAGCAGAAAGAAGGAGAAAGTACTAGAGCCTTCGTCACCAGGTATACGGATGATACTCTGAAAATTTTGGGCTTACACGAGGAGCAACGCATTTCTAGTTTCGTTCATGGACTGAAGACAAGAACCCTTGTGGAATTCCTCTCCACCGATCTCCCAACCACTTATAAGGGTCTGATGGAGAAGACTTACACCTGGATCGAAGCAAAAGAGGTTGCCACCAATGGAGCCCCAAATGACCACCGAGAGAGCTCCGATAGATTCAAGAAAGGTTCTTCTTGGGACAACAATAAAAGGGAGGAAAAACAAAGAAAAGTTCTCTCCGTACCTTGGGTCTAATCACGGAATCCTCTCCAATTTATCCAAGAGCCCAAGAGAAATCCTAGCAACAGAGAAGGTCTCAAAAACCTTTGAGCAACCTCCTCGCACGGTTGGAAGCAGACGATTACGAGATATGTCTAAATATTGCCACTTCCATGAAGATCATGGGCATGACACTAACCAATGCAGGAAGCTGAGACACCAGATCGAAGAAGCCATGAAGACAGGTCAACTTGCCCATCACATGAAAGGAATAAAGAAAAGGAAGAGCAAAGGTTTCAGATACTCAATTGGGCAAATTAAAGAAAGGAGAGAAGGACACAACACCAGCCGAAGCCCCTATTATCATGATAAATAGGGAAGACCACACCTCAAAAAGAAAGTCAGTAGAAGAGCCAGTTAATGGGATTGGAGAAATCACGTTCCCACCTGTTTTAAGCATCAATAAATCCTTTGATCCAGTCATCATAAAGGCCTAGATATTCAAAAGGCGAGTCAATTGAATATACATGGACAGTGGTAGCTGGTATGTGCTAAATTACACATACCTTTTACCTAATAAAACGAGCCTAAAATGATCAAAATATATCAAAAATGCATTGTATTTGTGTGTTTTGTGATTTATGATGTGCAGGTAACGGATATTCAAAAAAGGACAAAAACAAAGGCAAAACGGACAAAACCGAGCACGGAAATGAAGAGAGCGCGAGAAAACGAGTCCAACGGTGGCCTCGAATTTTATTAGGCCAGTCCGTAACCCATTTTATGGGCCGGACCAGCCCAAATGAACTTAAGCCCAACAAAATAAGCCCAAAACAATAATAAAATTTGAATGTTAGTGTGGGTGACATCATCATGATGTCAACATCACATGCCACCAAATTAATTCCAAACATGGCACATGACCTTCCACTATAATGAATTTGGCGAATGAGATGACGACACGTGGCTTGGGCAAGAATGCAAGAATTTCATTTCATCTCATACTATGTAAAATGATCGAGTGGTTATAAATTTTTGTACGAGGAAGATGTGTGGCTTGCGTTGATTTAAAGCAAAGAGAGACCCCACGTGGTTATATATATGTTACTCATGCAGCAGTTGAAGAAAAAGGAGAGTTAGTTTTAGTTTTTAGTGTGTAGTTTAGCTTTAGTTTCTCCAAAAAAAATAATTTGTTTAGCTTATTTTAGTTTTCATCATTAGCTTAATTGTAATTTTCTTTTGTTCAGCTTATTTACTTTTCGGTTCAGCTTATTTGAGCTTATTGTACAAGATGTTTGAAGTTTATTAATGAGAGATGGTTTGAGTTATTAGCTTATTCTCGCAACTTATTTTTTTTTCTTCTTATTATTTCTAAAAGTGTTCGGCTTATTTAATAAGCTAATTCTGTTTAGCTTATTTTCTGTTACAAATAAGCTCTTGTTGGCTTAATGTTTTCTCATTTACTTTTTCTAGTTTCTTTTCGTTGCTTAAAAGCTTGTTTACTTTAAACTCAAATAAGCTTTCCATAGTTTATTTGGTTTAGTTTAAGCTCATATTTTCAAAATAAGTTTCGGCTTACTTTACTTTTCTTTTCTTGCTACTCAACCGAATTACTCACTTCTAAAAAACAAGTTCGATTCGAGAGGTAATGGTGGAGCAACGAGTAGATTAAACTCAGCTTATTTATAAGCTTGTGTCTCCACCTATTTTCGAGAACTTATGAAGCGGGTTTTTGGTTTTTAGCACCTTGTTTCGAAATTAAATTTGCCTTAAGTCTTTTTTTTCTTGTTTTTGAAAAGCTTTGATAGCTTTTTAGCTTATTTAGTCTTGTAGATTAACTCTTCTTATCATTAGCTTATTACCAATCGTAGCTTATTTTTCTCCTTAAAACCATTTTCGTAGCTTATCTCTTTTAGTTTTCAAAAAAAAAGTTTTATTAATAGTCTTTAAAAATAGCTTAAGTTGGTGGCTTTTCTCTAGTTTAAAACTTACTAAAATTCGATTTGCAATTCTGTTTTACAAAGTTGTGTTCCGAAAATGCAAACTTGGGCTTTCCGTTGTGAATTGCTAGAATTTAATTCCATCATGTGGCTAATTTGTTGTCTGGTTAAATTATTATTTGGGCTGCAGGATTAATTTGGTTTTTATGATTTCATTTGGGCCACTGTTGGGTCAATTTTATTAACAGAAAAGACGGAATTGAAGTTGTGATATTAATGTGCATTTTGTTAACAGTGTGTTGTTTGTTGTGTGATTCGGTAACTCATGAGACGTGGAGCTTAAGGGTCTAGTAAACTAGCTTAATATTTTAAGTTTAAAGCTTTTAGCTCCTAAACTTATTTATTTTGATAGATTATTAGATTGGGTGGTTTTTCGTTCTTTTGCGGTTCTTCGACTCGGTTTCACCTCTTTTCCCTTTTCAATATATTAGTGTAGATTTATTTAATTTAATATGTTTTTATTTGCTCATTTGATTAATATGCTTAGTGAATAGATTTTCTTTTATGCTTGTTAAGTGTTAAATTGTTTAGTGAATTAAGTGTGATTAGGAAGTGAAAAATATTGATTAGTGATTTTTATATTACTTAAATTATTGCTTTGGTTATTCGAGCGGGCAAAAGCCGTTAGAATAATTAGGCATTAATTCAGTAATCGATATCTTAATAAAAGTTGTTTTCGATATAAGCCAACATTGTGAGAAGATAATTTGTTAAAAAGATATTGGTTCATCAATACGGACTTAATTAATTAAATCACACTTAAGGATCTAAACGAGTCACTTAACAAGCATATCCTTTATATATATATCTCTTTGTTCGATTGCTTTGCTTAGTCATTAATTAGCATAATTTAGTTTAGTATTATTTTATATTTAGTTTTAAATCAAAAATCAAAAAAATATTTGATATTCAAGCATCAAACAAGACATTAACATGGATTTCAATTCATCTCTCGCCGTGGATACGACACTCGGAAGATAGACTATTACTTTTCCTAAAGTAATTTTCTTATCTGACGGGATATACTATATATACTATTACGAAATGCCAAAATGGCGCCGCTGCCGGGGAGAGGTGTACGATTTTCGCGTAGTGTTTGAAGTTAGTGCCTTGAAGATCCTTTCTTCGGAAAGTTTATTTTCGTACTTATTAAAAATATAAAAATCCAAAAATATTTTCTTTTTCATTTTATTTTTCTTTTATATAAATATTAACAAAATCCAAAAATATTTTTATTTTTATTATCTTTATAAAAAAAATTTCAAAAATATTCTCCTTTATCCTCTTATTTCATTTAATTCTTATTTTCTCGACCCTCTTATTCGTTTAATTCTTTGTTATGTCTTCGTTTAACCAACGCGGTTGCTACGGGTGTGGAGGCCCGTTAGACGGTTTTCTTTGTCGATGTTGTACTTGCGAATGGTGTGGAAATAATCTTAAAGATGGATTTTATTCGTTTTGCAATTCAAGAGCCGGAAATTCATTCATTTATGATTCAAATCCGAATTCTTTCGATAATCCTCCCGATTTTTCTTACCATCCTCCACAACCCCAGTACGAGACATATTCTTGTGAGTTATGTGGAAACGATGCCCATTATGGTTACGATTGTCCACCACAAGTCCCGTTTGTCTACAATCAGGACCCGTGTTTCAATCAAAACTTTGATTATTTTCCACAAACTTCACCAAGTTTTCCACAACAATATCCTTGTTGTGAAGATTGTGGGGGTCCTCACGAGACTTTTCAATGTCAACCGATGAATTATTACGAACCTAATCCGTTTTATGATTCTAATTATTCCGGTTTTGACCAAATTGAACCCCCGCAATTTCCCGTCATTCATCAACCTCCTCAACAAATGAGCATGGAAGCTTTGCAAGCTCGAGAAGACTTAATGAAATCGATAGAAAACTTTTTAAAGAAGTTTAATCGTATTTCTTTTCGGGAAACACCGAAGGTTTTAATGCAAGCTTGGGACAAATTTCTTGAAATTAAGCATGCTCAATCCGAGGAGGTACAAGAATTGCTTAACAAACTTCTTCAAGATTTGCGAAGTATAAACGAGGAGTTGGCAGAATATATTAATACTCCAAATTGGAATTTGCCTACCTCATCTTATGATGATGACGATGACGAGGAAAGTTCTATTCCCTTGAAAGATATCATTATTTCTGGACTTCCTCCGTGTGTTGCAATCACACCCGCTTTATCACCCGAGGAGCCCGTTGACTCTCTCATAATGGAGGATGAGCATCTTGACACAATTCCGGAAACGGAATCGGACGAATTCATAAAGTCTAGTGTTGAGAACCTTGTCCAAAACCCAAGTGAGTCCGAGGATGTTTCCGACGGTGAGTGTGATGTGCCCGATTGTGATGATTCTCAAACGACAAATTTTTCGACGTATTCCAATCCTCTCTTCGACGATTCTACCTCTAGTGATGACGAGTCGAGTCATGAGGAGGAAATTCACGAAATGAGTTTTATAACTTATTCGAACCCTCTTTTTGATCTTGACGAGGAAATCAATTCTAGTGAGTTTAATCCGATTCATAATGAAGACCCCGATTCTACTCCGAAAAATGATCGTTTTGACACCGAGTCTTATCTTCTTGAATCATTAATCAATCGTGATACTTTTATGACTTTCTCTCCCAAGATTGATTTTCTCCTCGAGGAGTTCGCCGATGAACTCGCTCTTCTCAAACTAAGTTCACCAGGAATTAATGAAGCCGATTATGATCTAGAGGAAGAAATTCTTCGTGTTGAGAGATTGTTGTATGATAATTCATCTCCTCGCCCTCCGGAAGAGCTTAATGTGGAAAATTATATCGAGTCTTTTCCTCCATCTCATATCCCCGTTGAGGATAATGACCCTTTTATAGAGGAGATCGATTTGTTTCTTGCTTCTGATGAATCAATACCACCGGGTATTGATAGTGACTACTCGGACTCCGAAGGGGATAATATTTTTCTAGAAAGATTGCTTCATGATGATCCCACTCCCCTTCCGGACATTCCTTCTCTGACACATGTGACTTTCCCCTTTGAGGATCACCATGATCTTGACTTCACATGTGTCGTCCGAGTTTTTCTACCCTTCTTCACCTATCCGGTGACTTCTTCATCTCTTCTCTCCTCCGGGAGTGAAGACACAATTTTTGACCCCGGCATCTCCATTTATCATTCTTTTATGCCGGATGTATCTCATCGGTGTGGAACTTTCATGAAATTCAATGTTTATCCAAACCACTTGAATGAAAGTCCGATGGAGATTTTATCTTCCACTTGCTTCCCCATGGACCAATGAATTCGGGGTCGAGTCAGGCTCAAGACTCGGTTAACAAAAATAAGCGCTTCATAGGAGGCAACCCATGCTTATCCTAATTATTAATTAAGTAGTTGTAGTAATTAATAAGTGTTTTTTTTTGTGAGGAGGTGTGCCTCTTCCATTCTCGTGTTTTGTGGTTTTTTGTTGTATGTCTAGGATTGCTGTGGCTTCCTCTTTTTAAGAAACATTTTTTTTCAAATTTTCTTTTAGAAACTTAAACTTAAGCTAAAAATAAGCTACTTTAACAAAGAGAATTTTTACAAATCTTAAAATTAAGCCTAGATAAGCTAAAGAAATGGTGACAGTTTTCTTTTTACACTAAATTGGGGCTTAATGCAATAAACTGTTTAACTATTTAAAGTACCATAAGACTAACTAACAAGCAAATAAACTAAGACAGAACCTACACTATAAGCTAATAAGCACATTAAAGCAAAATAAGCAAAGAAATATAAGCTTTAAGACATAGATAAGCAAATAAGTTTTTTTTACACTAAATCTACATTAAGCTAACTTTTGGCTACTTAAATCTCAAATAAGCTAGGGAAATGAAAACTAAGCTAAGGCAAATAGACTCCTACACCTAATAAGCTAGCTAGAACAAAAATAAGCAAAGAAATGCACGCCAATAAGCCACAGGATAAGCAATAAACTCTTAAGTCACAACTGCAATACAATTCGGCCCAAGTGACAAGCTTTTGGAGCTTAAAAATAAGCCAACAAAAAGAACCGTATGGCTTAATGGGCTATACCACAGAAAACCTTGGCCTACAAGCTATGATTATCATCAATCACAAAAGAGTTTGAAAACCATATGAGCCTTGAAAATTTCCAATGAAAAAGTTGTTTGCACATATTTGTTTTTTTTTTTTTGGGTTTTCTTTAAAAACAAATGGGCTTGTTTGCAGCCTAAAGATAAGCTAGAAAAAGAGCTTTAAAAGCTACACTAGGCTAAAACAGATGAGCACAGACAACTAATTAGCTTGTGCAAGAAAAATCACAAGCTAAACTCCTTTTGGCTTACCTAAATTTTCAAGTGAAAATAAGACTTTTTACTTAAAGATTGTTTTGGCAGATCCTTGACTAACACATAAGTAAACTACAAAGACATTTGACCACTGCATTTTGACACTAACTTAAAGCATAAAAACTACCTTAAAACAACTTTTTTACTACAATCAAATTAAGTCAATTTGAAAAGCTTTTTAAAACCAACAAGTTGTAAAGTTAATTATGAAATACTTAAAACATGGTTTTTTTAGACTTTAAAACTTATTGAAACAACTTATAAAACTCAGAAAGAGCTGCCAAGGTTGGCAACAATGTCCCAACTGGATTTTAAACAAAATTTTGACCCACTTTTATCCTTAAGCCAAACACCCCTTTAACTTTTCTAAATCAATCTTTAAGCTAACTTTCAAAGATTTAAACAAAGATATTTAAAGAGAGATAAAAAGTAAGTATGGTTAAGCACCAATAAGTAGAATCCAAACAAATATAAGCACTAGAATAAGCAAATAGAGATTAAGCAATTTTAAAGGCAAGTAAGACAGTTTGAAGAATAACTCAAAACAAAGGACAAATGGGCATTAACTAAGCATGAATAGCAACTAACAATAGCAATAAGCAATAAAAAGCATGAATAAGCAGAAAATAAGCTAATGAACAGTAATAAGCAAAACTTGAAAAATAAGAAAACTTACAACACCCTTGCTCAAAACAGGGTAAACAAACCAATCTACAAGCTCTAGCTTGTATAATACAAGCTAGTGGGAGTCCATAAGCCCTTTCTTGGCTGGCTTATCATCTAAGATTGAGCTATGGTAATTTTTAGGAGAGATTCTTTTGAGATTTTTATGAAATTTCCTTAAGTCCTTTTTATATAGTTAAAAATAGATTACTTATGTGTATGATTAATAGCCTTTATAAAGCTATAAAGAGCTTTTGAAACATAGTCAAGACTTGAAAACAACAGAGCTTAAAACTGATTTTTAAGAAACAAACTTAGATTTCATTAAACTTCAAAACATTACAAGTTAAACTAAATAAGCTGAAAATAAAAATGCTAGGTAAAAAACTAACTACTACCACTACCCAACCCCCATGTCAAGGTGGGCTAACAAGTGACGCCTATATTTAGAATACGAAAACAGATAGGGTACAATGGTCTTCTTTGTGTCCTTTGGTCCTCTTCCCCCATTGTATTTCTTGCTGAGACTGAAACTAGGTGTTTTTGGGTGTGACGTGAGATCCACAAATCAATCCAATCCATCCAACTTTGAGTAAAGCCCTAAGGTCAGATCTGGTCCCTTCAATCTCTTGTCTTGTCATTTTAAAACCACCAAATGGTTTAATGGAATTTGTCTAAAACTAGGCAATTCTGAACGCATGATAGGCGCCAGCCGAGTGTGGGGCGATAGAACTTGTGACGAGGAGATATGTGTTTGATGTTGTTCTAGCTTGCCCATACATGACTAGCCGTGGCAGTGATGGGTTGAAAGAGCATCGTAAAGGGGAAAAAAGGGAGGGCATCAAGGGAGTTGCTTTGGTTTATATCTTATTAGTAGAGTAGACAGGCGGCTTAGGGTGATCTGTGGGAAGATATGGCTAACAATAGGCCCTTCAACTCGTATATATATACTTGCATGTTAATCATGAGTGGTGTGGAAAAGATTAAGGTGTTTTGGTACGATTTTGCTCCCTTCATGGTTATATGGTGTTTTGCAAGGATGGTCCTTGTGATGGTATAATGGGCTTAACAGCCGTTAAGTCTTATTGGGCTTTTATAAATAGGCCAGTTACATAAATCTATGTATATTTAATTCATTAATGGGGCTGACTCGCTCAGTTAGATTGAATGTGGACGTTGGCCCATTAAGTATTTCTTCAGGATTGGTTTTGACTTTGACTTTTGTCGGGTTTGACTTTGACTTTGACTTTGTTGACTTTTTGACTTTGAATTTGACTTCATCACGCTCTTTTCGATATCATGCTCGTTTTGTAACCTTAGTCCTGAGCATCTCTATCTAGTAAAGAGGAGACTCTCTCAGCAATTATATGTTTATGTATCACCCATTGTTCTCTTGGGATATCCATTTTTTCGATGCTCATATCCCGAAATATGGGGGGGCTCACATGACAAATACAAGGTGATTAAGTGGTTACTGTTTTTGGTCATTTTACTCTGGAGAGGTTAGTGGTCAAAGGGATTGTAAATGAAACACAAACCAAAATCCCCCATACTAAGACATTGTCGTGTTCTCACGCAATGCTATAAGTAAGCACTTAGAAAACTAAGAATCTCAATCCCCCTCGACTAATTACCTCAAAAAGTAGCTAAGTGTTCATTGAGGGGAAATAAAGAATCATAGCTTGAAAGCCCGTGCATTACCATTTTTAAAAGAAGAGAGTCGAGCGAGAGATTCCTACACGCAATATTTAGTGTCATGTTTCAGTTTTCTCATTTTTTGTACTTTCTAAGAGAGAGCAACTGAGTGCGAGAGAACTGGATTAGGTGCGGTTATGTCTTGTTTCGAAGATATAACTTTTAGGTATCATAAAACAAGATGCATTTCGATCCGAGAATGCCCAAAAAAGATAATTTTCATCGTCCTCGACTTTCACTTGCTCCAAAACCAAGCTTAAAACAAAATCAACAGTTAAATATTAGTTAAGATGCCGACACTACTCAGATTTGCAACGGTGAACTTTTCACTTCCAGACATTTATTATATCTTAGGTGTATGTGCTATTTTGAATTTCAACCATGAACAACGTTTGCAAAATTCTATGTTTCACGTTCCACCCGAGAATAATGAGTTTGAAGGCGAGATCATCTCATGTAGCGACTTTCGTCTCGGCACATCCCAACCTTGCGGCTAAGTGACCAGGCTTTTGACACCCCACAGAGACTAGTATCGGGACTCACAGACCTTAGGTTTTAAAAACTCTTAGGTTTTCCGTATACAATAGCTTATAAAATAGAATATTTAAAGTTCAAAAGCATATTTAAATTTAAAAAAAAGAGATCTATTTATTAATTCACACTTAAATATTAAACATGTATGCAATTGTAACCCTCGACCTTTTAGAAGGCTGCAACATCGGTTGTGAGCCGGCAAGATGCAGCAAACTTGTATCAGTCTCGGATTATTATTCTTACTATGGGCTTTCTTTAGAAGGCTGTAACATCGGTTGTGAGCCGGCAAGATACAACAAACTTTTATCAGCCCACAGTTTATATTTATTATATTTTTTCATTTTTCAACATATTATCATTTTTTTAACGAGATAGAGAAGACTTCTTTTTGAAGAATTTAAGTATAAGATTCAACTAAGACTAAAATTTTTGCTATTAACTACAGAAAAATTAATGATTTAAGTTTAATCTCCAAAAATAGCACGTATATTAATCCGGTTAGAAGCTTATGGGAGAAAAAGCCACAAATTACATACATGAGCTCTTAAGATTTCCAAATAATCCTTGTTTAGCATCCAACTCATACTTAACTCTATCATTTTTTGTTCTTCGCGAATTTTCGCGAACGCTTAGCCTAAAAGTTAAGGAACAAGCTAGAGCTCAACACGCTCGATCGAGTCAAAATTTATTCTTATTCTACCCAGCAGGAAAGTCAAAATTGTGACAAAACACTTATTTTATTTTTGAAAAAAATTTAAATTTTTTCATTTTTTTGAAATTTTGGTGGTAAAAATAGGATTACGTGAAAACAACGGCTGCAGGCACAATCAAATCGAAGATCCCCCCCATACTAAGACTAAACATTGTCCTCAATGTTTTAAGAAGGGTCTCTACGTAAATCCTAAGCCATTTATTAAGTATGCTTAAAGATAAACGTTAGTCGATTAGATTAGGATATTGGATTTCCCAAATGAAGCTGAGGATTTGAAGCTCTTGTGATCAAAGGACAAAACCGCGAGCACGAGAGGCTTTAAAAATCCGGGACAATCCTGGACAATCACAAAAACACAAGCAAACGAGAAAGGAAAGAGGCAAGCCTCTCACAACAAAAACACTTATTCATTACTACATAATATAACTACGGATAAGCATGGGGTGCCTCCCACGAAGCGCTTGTTTAGGGTCACTAAGCTTGACCCAATCCCCGAATTCATTTGTCCTTGGGGAAGGTTTGGAGATCCGGGACAACCAATTTTGGTACGTCCCCTCCAAAGTAGTGCTTAATTCGATGACCGTTCACCTTAAAGTTTGGCCCGGAGTTTTGAGATAACTCAACGGTGCCATATGGAAAGACATGGGCAATGGTGAACGGTCCGGACCAACGGGATTTCAACTTGCCCGAGAACATCTTCAATCTAGAGTTAAAGAGGAGGACTTGATCACCGACGTTAAAAACGCGGTTTTTGATCTTTGAGTCATGGATCCTCTTTGTTTTCTCTTTATAGATTAAAGAGTTCTCATAGGCATGATCACGAAGTTTATTTAGTTCATTGAGGTCAACTTTGCGGAGATCACTCGCGGTCGAAAGGTCAAAGTTAGCATGCTTCAAGGCCCAATAGGCTTTGTGCTCGAGCTCGATCGGTAGATGACATGCCTTTCTGTACACGAGCTTGTATGGAGTACACCTATAGGGTGTTTGTAAGCCGTGTCGAGGCCCAAAGTGCATCATCTATTTTGTCCGACCAAGAGGCGCGGTTCTCGCCCACCCGGTCCTTTCAAGAATTTTATTTCAAGCCACGATAGCCACGATTGGATACCTCAACTTGCCCACTTGTTTGTGGGTGATACGCGGTGGAGAGACGGTGAGTAACTCCATATTTTAGCAAGACTTTTGCAAACTGGTCATTGCAAAAATGTGTTCCGCGATAACTTATGATAGCACGAGGGGCACCGAATCGAGCGAAGAGAGATTTAAGAAATTTGCAAACAACTCGGGCGTCGTTTGTGGGGAGCGCTTTCGCTTCAACCCATTTTGACAAGTAGTCGACCGCCACGAGTATATATTTGTTCCCTCGTGAAGACGGGAACGGCCCCATGAAATCTATGCCCCACACGTTAAAGATTTCGCAAACTTAGATGGAATTTTGAGGCATTTCATCACGTTGCGAAAATTTTCCTAGACGCTGACAAGTATCACATCGGGTGACCAAGTCATGGGCATCTTTGTAAATCGTGGGCCAATAAAATCCTGAGTCAAAAACCTTTTTGGCGGTGTAGTTGGCACCGTAATGTCCCCTAGTGGGTCCACTATGGCAAGCTGTGAGGATGTCAACAGCTTCTTGGCCAGCAACACACCGCCGAATCATTTGATCCGCACATATTTTAAACAAATAGGGGTCATCCCAAAAGTAGTGTTTAACATCTTTGAAAAACTTATTTTTCTGCTGGGACGACATCCCTTTAACAATGAAATTCCCCGCGTGGTAATTTGCATAATCGGCAAACCATGGGGTACTTGAGTTACCACGAGAAGTCACCATATTAAGTGTCTCGAGAGGAAACTTTTCATTTACCTCCTTTGGGTCGAGCACATTTTCATACGGATTTTCTAATCGGGAAAGATGATCGGCCGCGAGATTCTCGGCTCCTTTTGTGTCAATTACTTTGAATGTGAACTCTTGAAGGAGGAGAACCCACCGGAGCAATCTCGCCTTGGAATCTTTTTTAGCAAAGAGATATTTTAGGGCAGAGTGATCCGTATACACTACGCTTTTGTTCAAGATGAGGTAAGATCGGAATTTTTCAAAGGCATACACCACGGCTAACATTTCTTTCTCTGTCGT
>BQNB010118906.1:0-20908 GCA_026074375.1 Tanacetum coccineum
ACTTCGTTGGTGTTATATCATTCCTAAGCTTAGGTAGGACTTCTCCTTAAACTCTAGGTTTGTTTTTCAGTTAATCCTGTCATAATTAACCAACCCCGCATGAAGCTCACACCGTTAATTATAATCTATATAGGAGATGACATTGGTGAATATCAAAACCTAGCTCATCGAGGCTTTATCCATTTATGTCCAATTGTTATCTATATTCTGGTAGTCCATGGTCCGAGCACTTCCTAAGGAAATAGAATATTATGTGTAATCCTAAGTCACCACTTAGTCTACCTATTCACTTAACCAAGGATAGAAACAAGGGCATAAATTTGTAGTCCTATTAATCCAGAGTCACATATATAAGTTGTATGTAGTATTTATTCTAGACTCTAGTCTACATATCTGTAATCATAGATCTAGTTGAATGATAAATAAAACATAATCAAAGCATTAACAAATATGAAGTGATAAACATAATAAACATGCAACGAAAGAGTAAACAATCGATATAAACAATCAAAACAACAAATTATCATAAACATGGCTAATACCTATAGGTATTAGCCCATAGTCATTGTAACAATACGCAGTATCATAGACGACCGATTAAAATAAACAAAACATTATCCTAACTGAACACTTATAGTGGAGTATAGAGATTACAAGAGTTTTCCTATTGAATTGTGGCACTTGCAGGACCTTCTTGCTTCTAAAATCGGCTGTAGATCGTACTTGGTGGTTAAGAGATTCTAATGCCTTCTAAAACCTAATTTTAGGTTTTCTATGTATAGGCTATGAAAACAGGTCGATACGCCGTATTAGAGGGGTCCGATACGACGTATTGGGGTAACTTGGCGTGGGCTCCATGATTATTATATTCTGAAATATTCATTAGCCGCCACTCAATATGGCATTTAGGCTCTTCTGGATACGGCGTATTGACTGTAAACATGCTTCTTCTGAATGTTGACCAAAGTATCTTATACAGCGTATCTGTTGTTGTGTATACGACATATTCATCAAATGGTATTGGATTCGTCTAAGTCTTGGGATACGGCGTATTTGTCTAGAATGATTTGGCGTATTGGTGTCAGAATCAGTAGACTTCTTGAACTTTATCATTTATGCTCCAAAATACGTTCTTTTATCCATCTTTCCCCAAATGTTCGATAATATATGAGATTCATACAAATATGCGATTAAGTATCAAATCTTATATAAAACAATATAAAACGAGCAATAAATGGGATAAATCATACCAATAATGTAATGTTATTTGATGTCATCAGATATCCCCCCACTTGAATCCTACTTGTTCTCAAGTAGACTTTAGAATTAACTTATGAAAATGTATCCAAAACGAATGTCTAGGATTTTTCCTTTAAGCATTCTTATTCAATTACTAGCGCGCAACCAAACTCCTCATGAAATAGGAAACAAAATCACTCAAATCACTCAACTAATCTATGTGGTAACATTTAGTAGTTCGTTCAATTGCTCAGTCGCGACGAGTATTATATTATAAGTTTGGCAAAGACACACATCTCCACCACTAAAGCTAAGGAGTAACCAGTCTAGAAAGGTAAATTGGGTGAATATGATAAGGCTTAAGGGTTGATCATTCTTTTTAATCTCTATCGATACCAATATTCCAGAAAAGGCGACAAAACCACAAATGCACGCCCAAATCCATGATCGCAACACTTGTAATTGCTCACTCCTTAACTCGAATATGCTAAATTAGGATTAAGTAATCTTTACCAATAGTATTATACCAACAAGGGCGACAAAACCACACATACACATTCAAATCCATGAATGAGACATATGTGATTGCTTACTCCCTCATTCGAGCAAACCAAATGTTAGGATAAATAACGATATAGGGTAGGGATTAGGCACAGGAAACATTTATAATTGGTGTAAAATAAAATAAAAACAAATAGATTAAGTCCAACCAATAAATAAAAATGTTGCTAGCTACTTTACCGACCACAACCTTGAAAAGACACAAATCACCGACTAACTCACGCTTTAACACGGAAACTCGCGCTTTGTTTGGTAGACACAAATTAGACTCAAAGATGTCTTAATCATCATCCTTAACGATCAATAAAAACAAACCTAGTTGGCGTTCCAGTAACAACCAACTCCCAATCATCCATAATATAGTACAATAATAGTGGAGATATCTACCACTTGATACAAAAATACATAGTTGGTTAATTTTATGACCAACTTAAAATAATATACAACAAAACTTTACATTGTTGGTTTATAGCACATACCAACGAATAATCGATCATTTCATAAAATAAAATCGGTTAAGTTTAAACGAAGCGATTATCTCACAATCCTCTCTTTTTTGTCTCTCTTACATTTTTTGTATTTTTTTGTTTTTTCGATTTTTTTAACATAAACTAAAACGAATAAAGGTGTAAAATTTCACCACTTCACGATCATAATAAATCCGGATAATAATTCCATAACGCTCATGACTCAAAAATAAAAATAATAGTGAAAGTAGTAAACATACAAAAAACAAAAGACACTACTTTCACATTCCCATTGCATTGTGCAATTCCCAACCTAACCAGAGATAAAAAATACGCACACGAACACATGAAATATAGACTTCTACACAAAAGCAACTAGCAACCAACCATGGAGTTAATCTATAAGGCATGTTAAGGTGTAACGAAACAAATTTTAATGATGGAAGAACTGAAAGGAATGGCTCAGAAGGTTTTTCTAGAGGTATCTTACTCTTAAGATGCTAATAAACAAGGGGTTTTATATGGGGGTTAACTAACCAGTGTAGTTAGTTGATAACACATAATGTATGTAAATGGAATAGGCTTTTGGTGTAATCCTATAAATTTACAAATCTAGACAAGTTACTCCAATTATAAAAATAATACTCATTATGGTGGTCTTGAATAGTATACCAAGCCAAGTTCTAAATTTTACTACAGTCACCGGCACACTCATATATTTGTGGAAATTTTTGATAAAATGGGCGAAATAGAATAGGCTTAATTCTCATAATATAGAAATAAGGGTTATGTGTGCGGCTCATGCAACTAATAATTTTACAAAAACATGCTAACAAAATTTAAATTTGAGCATAAATTATGCATATTTTTTGTGAAAATAAGGACAAGTTGCGTTCTAATTCACCTCCTCTCACTTGAGATATACAACACCCACGTTTTATAAATTTAACATGAAAAACATAAAATATAAAGAATTAGAACGAAAACTCCCTTGGGATTTGCTCGGTATGATCCTCCATGATGAATTTATGAGCAACACTGTGTGTTATTTTGCGAAAAAGCGTCTGAATACTAGTGTGACTAGCACACATAAGATTCCAGATTATATGCATACTGTTAGCCTCAAAATATTGAGCCGAACAAGGAAGCTCGGCTACGAATCATGGAAGCTCGGTCTTTATTAAATATATGTTGTAATAGGCTAAGTTACGGGTATAGGGCTCATTAGTTAATCTAATATTGTACGTGTATCGGGATTAAGCCCAATGTAATCTCGAGCCCGACCCAAGTTATAAGTCCACACGTCATAACTTAGTTGGGTGGGTATATAAACCCTTTTCCACCAAGGAGAAGGGTGTTGATTCTCATTTGTTACACATACTCTTTAGGTGAAATCAACCATCTCATTTTTCTTCTCTCTTATTTCTCTCTCTACATCTCTCTACTCTTCTTCCATTCTTCTTATCTATTTTCTTGATAATACCATGGTGAAGTGAAAGTGATTCTGGGTTCCTACACATACCACTACTTTCTTCATTCTTGTTTAGTACTTCTCTGTTTTAACATAAAGAAAATCACATCAATTGTATCTCCAAATAAACGTCGGTTATAATAAGAAAATAAAAACAATAACTGTACAGGACAGTCGATACGCCATATCCATTGTGGTGGATACACCGTATTGAAACTTGTAAGAAAATAACCGAATACGGGCCAGAGGTCAAATACCCCGTATTCAGAATCCTGAATACGCTGTATTGACAAGTCTGACAATAAAGTTTTAAAATACTGAAAATAAAAAGATAATGTGTCCAGGGTATTAAATACGTCGTATCCATTGGGGTTGGAATACAGCTGTAAATCGACATACTAACAGATAGACTCCTCTCCAACAATTGAAATAACATTTCGGGTTGTCTCCCGACAAGCACTTTTGTTTATTGAAGAGTCGTTAAGTTAGACTCCCTTCAGCTCCACGTTGTCTTCGTCACGAACTTGACAACTTCTTCATCCTCTCTATCAATGTTATCCTTGCAATATTTCTTTAAGCGTTGTCCATTGACTTTGAAACTAAAACTGTTCTTATCAGTAATTTCTACAGCCCCATATGGATATACCGTTTTAACTATATTTGGACCATACCATTTGATTAACTTCCCAGGTATATTTTTAAACAGAATTTATATAATATACTGTGTCCCCTACCTAGAATCTTTATCTCTACGAAGTCTCAGAAACATGCCATTTTTTTTAGTTCGTTCTTTGTAAAATTCTAGATTATCATAAGCCCCATCCTCTTAATTCAGCTAACTATTTAGTGCATAAAAATGATTTTACTACAATGGTTAAGTCCTATATTGACATTGTTTTAATGCCCAATATACGATTAATGCCCTCAATTTGCGCACAGTAAATAAACACTTTTTCATAAACTAATCTGAAAGGCGTACATCATGTTGTGTTTTTGTAAAGCTGTCCGTAAAGCCCATAATGGATTTTTAAGTTTTGTTTTTTTCCGACCAAATCCTTAGGATATACCTACTAAATGCTCTCTAGAATACGTTTAATAAGCCCTGTTTGTAACTTAGTTTGTCCATTTAGATGAGGGTGATATGTTGTCATAATTATGAGTCACACCATAATTTTGTAAAGCTTTTTTGAGCTGAGAATTACAAAAATGTGTGCCCTTATCACTAATCAAAGCCTTATGAACTCAAAATCTAGCAAATAGTCCTCTTAAAAATTTAACCACCACTCGCGCATCATTCGTTGGTAATGCTTGACCTTCAACCCATTTGGACACATAATCAATAGCTACTAATATATACTTATTACCTCTTGAGCCAGGAAACATTCCCATATAATCTAATCTCCAAACATCAACACTTTACATACCTGAATATTATTCTAAGGCATTTCGCTCCTTGATGATATATTCCTCGATCTATGACATGCATCGCATTTCATCATATATTCTTTAGCATCTTTAAAAATACTAGGCCAATAAAATCCAGACTCATAAACTTTTCTTGCTGTAACAGAAGCGCTATGATGTCCCCCAGTCAGTCCTGAATGACAATGCGCTAAAATTCTAAAGATATCACTTCCAACTACACATCTTCTCATTATATTATCAGAACACAATCTAAATGCATAGGGTTCATCCCAGAAATAACTCTTGACTTGAGAATAAAATCTCTTTCTTTTTTCGGATGTCCATTTCAGGGGAACAACTTTCCCCATAATATAATTGACAAAATTTGCATACCATGGTTCATCGTCATTAAACTTAGTTTTTAACATCATCAAATGCTCATCAGGGAATTCATCAGCTATTTCCTTATAGTCAACATATCTATGTGAGGGTTTTTAACCTAGATAAATGATCTGCGGCTAAATTTTTTGCTCCTTTTTTATCTTTAATTTTAATATTAAATCCTTGTAGTAGCAGAACCCATCGTATAAGCCTGGGTTTAGCATCTTGTTTATTGAATAAGTACTTCAAAGCAGAATGATCAGTGTAAACCATACTTTTTGATAAAATAAGATAAGGACGAAATTTATCAAACGCAAAAACAATTGCGGGAAGTTTTTTTTCAGTAGTGATATAATATTCTTGAGCATTATTTAATGTTTTGCTAGCGTAATAGATTGGCTTGAATTTTTCATCTATTCGTTGTCTCAATACAGCTCCAACAGCAAAGTCACTAGCATCACACATTAATTCAAGAGGCATATTCTAATCGGGAGATATTATAATGGGAGAAGTGGTTAATTTTCTTTTAAAATATTAAATGCCTTTTTGCAGTTATTTGAAAAATCAAATTTTACATCTTTTAAATAAAGTTGAGTCATGGGTTTGGATATCATAGAATAGTCTTTAATAAACCTACGATAAAAACCTGCATGTCATAGAAAACTCCTAACACCTTTTATGTTTGTTGGGTAAGGTAATTTAGCTATTCCGTTCTGACAAAGTACAATTCAACCGTTCCCCGATCAACGTGTTCCTTAATAAAATGGTACCCGATGTTGATATGCTTAGTACGGGAGTGCTGAACCGGATTGCTTGATATGGCGATAACGCTCTTTGAATCATAATACATCAGAATTTTGTTGAATCTGTATCCGTAGTCCAAAAATTGTGTCCTCATCCAGATGACTTGAGCACAACAAGAGGATAACTATACATACCAGTCAGCGGTGACATCACGCTACAATCTTGCTTTTGGAACTCCACTCACCCAACTTCTCTCCCAACAATGAAATCCCCAACCGATGTACTTTGTAGTTGCTCAACGCCGTAAATTATACTTTGTTTTTCGAGACGACGTTAACTTCTATATATTTCATCATTTCTCGTGAACTTTTGGTACTTAATAGCATAAAATATATGCAGGTTCACTTGAAGACATCCAGTGCTCAAATAGATTAAAGATACAAGTGTTTATGATCTTCGAAATACAAGTTAGAAGAAAAGAAATGATAAAGCAAAAATCACAAGAATGTGCGCCGCACAATCTTATGTGTGCGTCTCAAATATCATTGAATTTAATAAAGCCATTAAAGACATGAAGTGCGCCGGTTTTCCAAGAATGTACGCCACACTTCCCTTCAAGCATTAATGATATTTTCCACCACTGACATAAGCAAAGAAAAACACATACAGGGAGGGGTGGGGGATCCCCACATTTTTATAATATGCGCCGCACTTCGACCCCTACTCAGCCTATAAATAGAGGACGAAAATCAAGCCTTTCACACACTTCTATATTAATTCCTCTCCATATCAATTCTCTCTAAATCTCTGGGATTAAGTATGAAGTTTCGGCGAAGACGAAGAACATTATAGTATTTAGTTAGATAAGTGATGCGTAGAATTGTTTTGAATAATTAATTGTCAAGTTTTAAATTTATAAAACTCGTCTACCGTTACACGCATTAACGGGCAAAGAACCCGATCGTATGTAGTGCAGTAGTTAGTAAATCCGAGGTCATCCCAAGAGCTAAGGTTACTAGTTCTAATTTGATTTTGTTACAATTGAAACTTGGTTTTAAGATTGATTTTAAAACTACAAGAAAGTAAATGTTGAAAAGTAAATTGATAGAAGTAGTCAGGGAGAAAAGCATGCGAAGCCTAGACATTCATTACTATGTATGATACATTTCATGTGCAATGTCAATTACAGTTTCATAGTGGGGGGTTTCTAATATCGGCAGACTCGTATTGTCATTTCATGGTCTGTCCTATAAGTTACTCCTGACCGACAACCAATTCCCCCCTAAGATCATACGGTCATGGCATCCAAGTTCGTAGTGGTTAATCCCCAACTATCCTTAAAACCAATTCTATAACCTATATAGATTATTAACCCTCTTTAAAAGAGTTCTTGTGCTTTTTAAGTGTTTAATGTGACATAGGCGCTAATATGGTTCATTCTTACACTAGGGATAGGTGTCAATCTACCCTAGTAACCCGCTAATCCCAGGTTCAACCGGTAAGCCTAATAAAAAGACTAACCAAGATTCTAAGCCACCCTCTACACTACCGAAAACCCATGGATCAGATGAAAAGGCGATACTGATATCTGATAACAATCACATAACGTTATATTTTATACATCATTTAATCCCGAATAAATTTTACATTTTTATAATAGTAATTATTACAAGACTCGCCTACTTAATGCTTAAATTTGTATAATTGCATGTAATTCCGGATTGATTTGTGAAGACAATGCTAAAAGCACACTTGTTTGAGCTTAAACGATGCTATTTAAAAGATTGCCTTAATTCTGATCCATACCGTATCCATAAAAGAAGATACGGCGTATCAGTGCCTGGACTTCACAAGAAAACGCGTATTCTCACTTCCTAATACGGCGTATCCATGTTTCCCTATACGCCGTATCCAGCTGGATAACTATTTAGAGATTTGGTGAATAAATATATTTTGGGAAGTTATATCTGATTGAATAATAAACTTAGCGCGTACTCCAAGGAAAACACCCCTATACGCCTTGCCGAACCTCCAATATGCGTATCCAGTCTTTTTCAGACATTATAAATAGAAGACTCAAAAATGAGTTTTCAGTGTGCAAAATCATATTCTCTATACCATACACATAAAAGACGATTTTCTGAAGAAAAGAAGAGCAACCAAAGGTCAAGCATCGATCATGATTCCATAGAAGACACCGTGTAATTCATATACTCTTGTAATCATTTAATTTTTGGTATCGTTCGGTAAAACGTTTAGTTTACCTTGGTTATTTGATCACGCTTGTATAATTACAATGGTTATGGGCTAATACCCTCAGGTATTAGCCATCTTAATGATGTTTAATGTTTGGTTTGTTTTAAACTCGATTTCTTAATTTATCGTTGAAAGTTTAATTATGTTTAATCACATGAACAGTGTCCTAACGTGGTCGTATATGCGACTATATCTTAAACTGGATCTATTACGCCTAACTAGTGCACTAGATTCTGGGATCTCTCCATATCAAGTTTATATTAATGGAACCAATACGATCACAATAATTCTAATCTTTGTACTTTAAATTATGAATCTTAGTTGATCCGGCAGGTGATCTGTAAAGTTTCAACAAGTATTTTCTAATTAATTGTAAAGACTGAACAGATACACTACCAGTATATAAATACCGTCAACAGTAAGTAGTAAAGTCCGATGGTCTAGGTTTAACAAATCACCATTGCTTTAATCCCTAGTAGATATATAATTTAAACTACAAGTATCTTTATGAGGATAACGTTAATGTGACAGGATTCAAACGTGTCCTAGGTCTTAGATGATTTTCCACTAAGTCTTAAATGATATGCCGCTTCGAGATAAGAAATCATTGCACTAAATAAACAAACCAACATTTAATCGGATTTAATATGGCTAATACAGTTTTCTATCATTTGGCTTGTACCGCTCTTTTATCTTCTGATTGTTTTCTTGCATGTTTATTGTGTTTAGAATTGATTATTGTCACCATAAAACATGTGCCAGTCTCTCAAGCTGAAAACCCCCCATTATCATTAGAACTAGGTTTAGCATAGGTTTAACAAGTAATTAGAATTAACTTAATTAGAGTAATTAAAATACTGATAGAATATAAGGTTAACGACATCGCTCTTAGTGTTCGACACCCTACTTACCATGAAATTCCACTCGATCGGGTACATTGCCCGTTAAAGTGTTGGTTTAGGATAAGTCGGCTAAATACAAATTTAGAACTTGGTAATCAATAAATTGACCCTACACGACAGCACATCATTTTTGGCACCGCAGCCGGGAGTGAAAAAGTTAACCTTTTATTTTTTAGTATTTCTAACATTACTAGAATAATTAACAGTGTAATTTAATTCTTTTGAATTTAATTTAATTGAGTGATTACTTGTAGAGAATAAATTCCCGCATTATTTAATTGTTTTTTAAGTATCATGTTCTGATAGATTAACTGATACGCCGTATCCACCAGTTAGATACGACGTATCGACCCTTCCACTCAGAACAACGTATTGATCTCTGCAGTCTAAATAACATATCTGTTCTTCCAAACAATACGGCATATTCTGTAAAATCAATACGGCGTACTGACCTTCACAAAGGACCCATAACGGCGTATTCTGTAAAATTCAAGAACGCGTACTACCTTCATGCATACCCCATTCGGCGTATTCAAATTAATTGAATATGACGTATTGATCATCTAATACAGTAGTAGAACTAAATTTGATTTCCGTGTTTAATTTTTTGTATTCTTTTCAAAGATCCTATCCTACTGATTTATTATCCTCTGAAAACCCAGAAAGATTATTTCGCTTAAAAAAGAGGATTTTCGAGACACCTGGTCTTGTAAAGTCGAGTTCACTAGAGCTCGATTTATTCTCTGACATCGAAGAACATTCAGAGGAAGAAACTATAGAATTTATGACGGAGACGATGGAGCAATACATAAGCAAGACCCATGGAAACTATGGGTCAGGAGTTGTTAGGCCCAAGATTAATGACAAAACTCACTTTGAATTAAAAAGGCAATTTCTCTAGGAACTTCGCGAAAATACTTTCAGCAGTTCAGAACATGAAGACGTAAACGAACATATCGAAAAAGTCCTTGAGATCATTGACATATTTCATATTCCAGAGGTGACTCAAGATCAAGTAATACTTCGAGCTTTTCCCATTTCCTTAATTGGAGCCGCAAGTCGTTGGCTCAGGAATGAACCATCAGGTTTGATTACAAACTGGGAAACCCTAAAAACAAAGTTTCTAAACAAGTACTGCCCACTTGCTCATGCTGCAAAGAAAATGGACGAAATTAACAACTTTCAGCAAGAACCAGACGAATGCCTTTTCTGAGCATGGGAAAGATTTAAAGAACTCTTGATGAAATGTCCCCAACACTATTTGACTGATATGCAGGAAGTAATCTTGTTTTCTAATGGGCTCGATGTTCCTACCAGACAAATCCTTGACTCTAAAGGTGCCATTCCCACTAAAACTACTGCTGATGCAAAAATAGCCATCCAAGAAATGGCTGAATACTCTCAGAAATGGCATAACGAAACATCCTCAAAAGCTAGAAGTACTGAAACTTCTGACAGACTAGCTGCTATTCAAGCCCAGCTCAACAACCTCGGGAGAGAAATGTTGGATCCCACTCTAGTTAGATCTTTACTGCCTGTTAAGGATGGTGATTAACCTATGTAATCACAAGCTAATCACAAGAGAGACTCTTTCTTTGAAAAGCTAATGTCTACGCGGAATATAGACACAACTAATAAGAAGAACATGACTAATAAAACTAAAAGATCCTTCTATGGATTTCTATTAATTAATAAGGAGAAATGTGTTTTTCTAGATGAGTACATTTCCCTAAGCCGTAGGTTTCCTTTATAGTGGAGAAACCCTAATTAGCATTTACTAAAAATGCAATCAGCATTTACTAAAAACGCGTGAGATTGATATGCATGAATATCTTCCTTATTTAGCTCATGCATATCCTCATCTCTAACTAACTAAAATCTTATCCTGGAATAACTATTTGACTCTACCAGGACTAAGTATTCTACCAGTAGTAACTAGATTAGCCTACAGGACTAACATTAAAATAGACCTTACCACTAGGACTACATACCAGCCAGTAAGGGGGGGGAGGAACTACTACTCAACCAGTAGGAACTACAACGCTACTAGTAGAAACAAGTATTTTACAAATATTCCTAACAATCCTCCCCTAACTGGAATTAACTAAGTTAATTCCAGATTCTTATATAGATCTTCAGTCTTGATCCTTGAGAAATTGAAATTTGAAAACTTTACATCCACATCCAATCTGGCTTGAGTCTTGACTATGAACACATGAAACTTCTGCACATAGCTGTATTTCTTCATACAAACAGCTTTAAGAGACTTGAACACATTGGGCAGATCTTGTGTCAAACAGATTGGTCTTCATAGCCTTGGAGCCGAACATCAAAAGTCTTGTTGAACTTGAACAATCAAAAGCACAAACGTTGAAGAAGCACAGGAAACTTGAACCAGCAACAACTTTGGAACCACCTCAGCTACATGAGTAGTTTGATAAGCCTTTCCATTAGCGTACTCCACATCTGGGCTAGCTAATTCCTTTGGTGGAATCATGACTTCACCCTGTGAATTAGTAAACCAGTCTCCAACTCTAAACATGAATCATTGGAGAATTGGAATACCTAATGATTTTTGGCAAATACATCACAAGCCATAAACGGATTTTATATGGTCTTACCTAAGCCTTTTGCCCAGGACTAGCCACTCTTTGTTGTGATAACTAGGTAGTATGATTACCCTAACAATTTTTAGCAAATTGTTAGCATCAACGGATTTGTTAATCTTTACCAAAAGCCGTTTGCAATTGGACTAGCCCAATCCTTTGGTACCAACTAAGTGGCATTATCCATGGTGGATTGATGACCATTGCAACTCTGAGCAAAAGAAGCATGGGTGAGTTAAATACCCTATAGTTTTGAGCAAACTATTAAAGCTATCAACGGATTTGAGAATCACACCAGAGTCATACCCTCAAGGTGAATCAACTATTTTCTGTCTGCGAACATGTGAGTTTGAGCACCATTTGTTTGTGTGTTAGCCCAACACCAATCCCTGAAAAAATTTCCCCTCTTTTTGTCCAAAATGTGTTGCAATAAAACCAAGCAGCATGCCAAAAACTGTTTCCAAGCACACTCAAAAATGTTTATGTCACACTGTGCAAAAGCTAATAAGTATAGAGGTTCTACATAAAAACTTTATATATCAAAAATATATTTTAAATAGCAAAAAGATTTATGATATATAATAAACTTAACGGTACCATTCATGAACCTTATTTTGAAAATAGTAATTATCCAATTATTTAGAAATGTTGGGTGGGGGGTTTGGGATTTTTAGTTTTTTGTGTGGTGTGCCCTTTGAACGAATTAAATGCCAACAATATCTCAATGGTGACTTTTAATTAAGATAAAAGTCAATTTAATCTACCAGCACGAACAAATATAACCAGCACAAAGAAAAGTCAACCAGAAGGAAAACTTAACATTACCAGTAGGAAGTGGTCAACCAGTAGGAAAAATGAAAACTATCAGTAGGAACTCTGGTTACCTCCAGAGGGAACACTTGAACTACCAGTTATGAGCACTTGGCATCAATAAAACACGGTGGTTCCATGTAGAACACTAAAAAAATGACTATCCCACCCTCTGAACCATTAGTTTGCAAAAGATTAGGCCAATACACACAAAACAGATACAAGAAAATGGAAAGGAAAATTAACTACCAGAATGAACTAATTATTGACAAGCAAGAGGAACTAAAACTACCAGTAGAAAAAAAATACGCGGATATAATACACTATTTAATATTTCCACAAGAGCAATTAAGAAAATTCCCTAAGGAAAATTCACTCTTTAAAAAATATATATAAATTTAATATACCGCTGTTAACCGGAAAAGTATGATTTCCCGTCCCGTTTTCCCAACGATTTGAGAAATTGAAACCCGCTTGATATGGAAACATTGAATAGGTTCGAAGATTGATTGGGTTTTCTATAACTACTAATTAAAAGCACAATTAAACACAAGTAATTAAAAACAATTAAGCACTTAAAAAGGTAAACGGGAAATCAATAAAACGCGACAAGTGAGCAAGTAAATCAAAATTAAGTCCTAAAGATGCAAACTAAATTCCTAAACCTAAATTAAGACAAAAGAAAAATATTTTTTTGATTATTTTTGAATTTTTTTTATTAATTAAAAACTATTTAAATCTAATTAAATCCTAAAAAAATAGAAAATAATTGAAATTATATTTTTCCTAGATAAAAAACACAGAAAAAAAGAAAAATTTAGAAAAAGAATCACATTTTTGACTTTTAGATTTTAAAGATATTGAATTTTCTAAAATTTTAAACTAATTAAACGCTTAAAAATAATAGAAATGCTAAAAATATAAACCTAAAAATTTTATAAAAAAATTATACTAAAAAGAGAAAATAGTAAGAAATTTATAAAAATAAAAAGCCCTACTAATTTTTACTTTTTAATTTACAGTTTTAAATTAACTTGATTAAAAATTAACCTAATTATTGACAATTAAAAATTAAAACAATTTAAAATACTTAACTAAGACTAACTATGCAAAGACTAAAGGACTAACATTGTGCAAACCTAGGGACCTAACTGAGAAAACTTAAAAATTTCCAAAACTACGCCTGAAGGGCCCAAAACCCGATTACAAGTTAAGCCTTTTAAGCCAAAAATATGTTGAATTTAAAAAGTGCTTATTTAGAAAAACTTATAAAACATTAGTTGTAGATATAGTGGTGATGATACATTATTTAACAAAGCTCTTAGGGCTGAAACTCAATGATAAGCTCCAAAAGAGCTTATCAATAAGCTGTTACAGAAACAAGGGGTTTTCCTTTGGTTTTCTTAAAAAGCTTATAAAAAGCTCATTTAAAGCTCAATTTAAAAACAAAAGAAGATTTGTAAAGCTTATGATGTCCTTAAGCTAAATGAGAAAAGAAATGAGAATTTAAAACACTAGAATGCAACTGAAAATGATGATCTATGAGTCAAACTCAGAAAATAAGCTAAAGAGCACATAATCCATATAAGCTCAAATTCTTAATAAGCTAAACTAGATTATAAGCTTTTGAAATCTAATCAAACAACTCCTAAGTTATGAAACTAAATGCAAAAACCTAAGTCAATATAAAGCTAAAAATTGAATAAAAAGCTACTTTAATCTACTACTGTTTTTTGGGTCTTTTGGTTTTTAGCTACTTTAAGAGCAAATTTACCCTAACAAATTAAGCACTGGAAATTTTTTTACAAATAAGCAATAACTAATCCTATGCTTATTGAGAATGATGTTTACAAAGCCGTGTCGTACTTCTTCTTGTTTGGCGATATCCCCAAAGGTTGTAACTCCTCTTTTATTGTTCTAATTCCTAAATTCCCAGGGGCTAATATGGTTAAAGATTTTCGTCCTATCAGCTTAATAGGAAGCTTATACAAAATTATTGCTAAAGTCTTGGCTAATAGGCTTGTTGATAAGCTCGGTTCGATCGTTAATGAAGTCCAATCTGCTTTCGTCAAGGATAGGCAGATTTTAGATGGTCCGTTTATTCTTGACGAGCTCATTCAGTGGTGTAAGAAGAAGAGGAAACATCTCCTTGTGTTCAAAGTTGATTTCGAGAAAGCTTTCGACTCCGTGAGATGGGATTTCTTGGATGACTTGTTGTTCAAATTTGGTTTTGGTGGGAAATGGCGCAAGTGGATTCAAAGTTGTCTTCGATCTTCAAGAGGCTCGATTATTCTAAACGGGAGCCCTACGGAAGAGTTCCAATTTCACAAAGGTCTCAAACAAGGTGACCCGCTCTCTCCACTTCTCTTTATCTTAGTCATGGAAAGTTTACATCTTTCCTTCAATCGTGTGGAAGAAGCTGGTTTGTTTAATGGTATTCAATTAAATAGTTCGATCAATATTTCTCATCTTTTCTATGCCGATGACGCTGTGTTTGTTGGACAATGGTGTGAGAAAAATATAAACACCCTGGTTCATATTCTCGAGTGCTTTTTTCGGGCCTCTGGCTTGAGAATCAATATGAGCAAAAGTAAGTTAATGGGCCTCAACGTGGATAATGGTAAAATTAAAGAGGCTGCCTTAAAGCTAGGATGTCTTACTCTCAAGCCTCCTTTCACTTATCTTGGTTCCACAGTCGGGGGATCTATGTCTCGCATCCAAGCTTGGGACGGGGTGGTAGAACGAGTCAAATCTCGTCTTTCTAAATGGAAGGTGAAAATGCTGTCAATTGGGGGAAGACTCACTTTGCTTAAATCTGTCCTGGGATCAATGGCTATCTATCAGATGTCTATCCATAAAGCCCCCTTAGGTGTGCTTCGTAATCTCGAATCATTAAGAAGCCACTTCTTTAATGGATGTGCCCCTAACAATCAAAAGGCTTCTTGGGTCAACTGGAAAAATGCTTTAGCTTCAAAAGAAAAAGGTGGGCTCGGTATATCTAGCCTCTATGCTTTAAATAGGGGCCTGATGTTCAAATGGTATTGGCGATTCTTCACAAAAGATTCATCTTTATGGTCTCGGGTAATTAAGGCCATCTATGGTGATTCTGGTGGGCTGGAAAGGAATACTTTTGCTACATATACATCATGCTGGTCGAACATTGTTAAAGAGGTCACTTCACTGGATGAAAAAGGTCTCAACCTCTGCAATGCTATTTGTTTTAAGCTTGGAAATGGTGAGAAGGCCCGTTTTTGGGAAGATAGGTGGCTTGATGGTATGCTCTTCAAAACCCTCTTTCCTCGGCTTTATGCTTTAGAGTTGTGTAAAGACTGCACTGTTGCGTCCAAGATCTGCGATTATACCTTTGATTCTTCTTTCCGTAGACCACCAAGAGGAGGGGTGGAACAAGAACAATTCATGGCTCTTTTGTCGCTGGTCAAAGACATTCAGTTAGTTCCTATGGAAGATCGATGGTCCTGGAGTCTCTCAAGTTCAGGTGAGTTCTCAGTGTCATCTGTGAGACGTTTGATAGATGATAAAACTCTTCCAGATGCTACGCAAAAAACTAGGTGGGTTCGTTTGGTGCCCATTAAGATTAATGTGCACGCTTGGAAGGTAAAATCTAATTCGTTGCCTACTAGGTTCAATATATCGCGTAGAGGTATTCTCATTGACTCCCTTAAGTGCGGTACTTGTGATATGGGTGTGGAGACGGTTAACCACTTATTTTTCTCTTGCACTTTAGTACGTAATCTTGTAGATCTGATTGTTCGCTGGTGGAATGTTACTCGCGTGGATATTGATTCTTATTCTGACTGGGTACTGTGGATACAAAATCTTCGTCTTCCTATCAAGAACAAAAGGATGTTGGAGGGTGTGTTCTATATTATGTGGTGGTATGTGTGGACTTTTCGCAACAAGATGCTCTTTGACGTTAAAAATCCGAGGAAGGCGACCTTGTTCGACGATATTGTGTCTACGTCTTATTTTTGGGTTTATAATAGATGTAATTCCTCGTTTAATATGTCTGACTGGATCAAAAATCCTAGTTTAATTCCTTTGTAATTTGCTAGTTCCTTACTAGCGTTTCATTAATAAAATTGTCGTTCAAAAAAAAATATGCGCTTAAAATTAAAAATTCCAATCCCCCAAACTATTCACTTTGAAAAATAGCAAAGTGCTCATCTAAAGGGATTAAGAAATCAATAATTAAGAAACGCCCCATTTTTCTATTTTCAACATTTTTTTATATATTTTTTTATGCTTTTTCATTACTTTTCATACTTCACACTTTATAACATTATTATTATTATTATTATTTATTTATTTTTTACTATTTTTTTCGATAATACATAGGATCATGGAACAAGCAAAATAAATTCATCGTTCCCAACTTTCACTTTTCCATACTAAGCTTAAAAACAAGATCATTGTCAATTACAAGTCATGATACTAACACTACTCATAAATACTAATTGTGTACTTACTTTTCCTCCCTTATTTCCTAATTTTGTATCTCAAGATTTTATTTAAGTCATATACCCGAAGGCTCTTTAAGATTTTTATTTCGGTACTTATTAATTCCAAAAACAAAGTGGGACGGTTAAAAACGCAATAATTAGCTCCTAGCCCTTTTCAAAAGATCAAATGTCATCAAGATTAAAGTCCACATCGAGGCAACCAAAATTTGGCTTTTATTAGGTTACTTAAGCAAGGCACCATTCATATCATATACCCTAAGGCTCTTTAAGACATGAATGGACCAATCTTATTTGCACCATATACCCTTAGGCTCTTTAAGGTACAAAATAAGACAAAAAATTAAGCAACATTATTAAACCTCAGTCCTTTAGAAGGCTACAACATCGGCCACGCCTCCGACAAGATGTAGCAAACATATTTCGACCTCGGTAACTTCCTCGACCTTTTAGAAGGCTGTAACATCGGTTGTGAGCCGGCAAGATACAACAAACTTTTATCAGTCTCGGATTATTATTGAATTCTACTTATCCCATATACCCTAAGGCTCTTTAAGGAATAAGCAAAATATTTAATTAATGGTGATACTTATATAATCCAAATTAAAGTTCTAATCCTATGTGTACTCATCCTAATCCACAAAGGAACTAATTAAAACTTCTATTAACTAATTATTAACCAAAAAACCGCACAACTCTATTTATTAAACAATTATATATAAAGGTGAAACAAGCTAATGGGAGAAAAAGCCACAATTAACACTTATGAGCTTGAAAGAAAACCAACTATTCTACGTTTAATGTCATGACTTATAAATAACACTATCCCCCCCCCAAAAAATTTCTCGTTCTTCGCAATTTAAAATCTCTAAGAAAGAGACTCGCGAACGCTTAGCCATATAAATTCCAACTCGGCATATTAAAAATTTACATGAGATTAGCACAAGTCATCGTTAATTGTTAAGGAAAAAGCTAAGGTTTAAAACCGATCGAGTCAAAATTTATTTCTCGTTCTCACCTTTATTTATGCCAAAACACTTATTACATTATTTTTTTACAACATTTTTCACTTTTTTTATGCATAAAAATTTAAAATTTTTGCTATTTTTCATATAAATCACATATTTTTGGTGGAAAAACGGGTTACGTGAGAACAACGGCTGCAGGTATAATCAAATCGATAGATCCCCCCATACTAAAACTACACATTGTCCTCAATGTGATATTAATACCCCCATACTAATTTCAAGGCATAATTCAAGTATTAAGGGTTAATCGATAAGATTAGGATATGGGATTCCCTAAATGAAGCTGAGGATATGAAGCTCGAATAAATGGACAAAACCATGAGCACGAGAGTCTTCAAAATCCGGGTAATCCTTGACAAAACAACACAAACCAACAAAACACGAGAAAGGAAAGGCAAGCCCCCTCTCATTAGTTGTTAGAAACTAGACAAGAAGATAGAAACGCTTGTTTTTATTAACCAAGTCACGAGCTTGACTCGACCCCGAATTAATTTGTCCTTGGGGAAGCAAATGGAAAAGAAAATCTCAATCGGGCTTTCATTAATGTTTGGATAAACATTAAAGCACATGAAAGTTCCATCCCGATGAGATGCCACCGGCTCTAAGTGGAGATGCCGGGGTCAAAGATCGTATCTTCACTCCTGGTGGAGCAAGATAAAAGAGAAACCTCAGGGTAGGTGAGAAACGGGAGAAAAGTCCGAATGACAAATGTGAAGGAATCGTCATCTTCAACATTTTGAGAAAAATCAATCTCACTTCCCCTTTGGTCATCATTAAGCTCATTAAAATTATCAATCACGGGAGCATCGGGCTCAAAATGTAAGCAAATCTCAACATCCGGTGGTTCCGGAGGAGGACGAGGAAATGACGGATTATCAAAATGAAACGACTCATACTCGGGAAGAGAGTAATTAGCATGAGTAGTGGTACTGCCACTTCTCGTTTCTTCCGTATCATCGCTAAAAGACTCGAATTCGGGTAAAGAATTATCCGAATGAGAAAGAAAAGTATCGGACGAATCACTATCCGTGACTGGAATAGGAATAGGATTGTCTTTCAAAGATTCGATATTAGTAATAAGACGACTTATGTTTAATAATTTCTCTCGAAGGATAACGTCTTGGATTTGAAGAATATCTTCTAAATCAAACTCTTTCTCTTCTTGTTCGAAATCATTCACCTCCTCGAAGCTAACGTACTCGATGTCCTCAAAATCATCGTCATCACTTGAAGTATCATCATTTGGATCAAAATCGGCTTCAACAATTCCCGGTGGAATTGGAGCAATATGAGCGAGTTCACCGGCGAACTCCTCGAGAATAGGGTCAATCTTAGAAGAATAAACAATCAAAGTATCACGGTTACTCAAAGATTCCACAAGATCGGACTCAACATTAACACAATTATTATCACAAGTAGGCACATCACTTGTATCGTCGGACATACCCTCGAACTCACTTGGGATTGGGACAAGGTTCTCAACACTAGACTTTATTACTTCGTCCGATTCCGTTGCCGAAATAGTGTCGAGGTGCTCATCCCCTATATTTAGAGAATTATCAGGTTCTTTGATCGGTAAGTCGGGTGTGATTGCTTTAGACGTAGAATATCGAACAATACTATCTCCTAAAGGAATTGAATCATCCTCGTCATCACAAGTAATAGAAAGCATGTAACGATGGGCAGCAAAATACTTTTCTTCTTCGTAAGCTTGCTCCTTTTTTCGAACTTCGCTTCCCCATTCATTAAAATCTTGCTTAAGTTTATGAATTCTAATCTCACAATCTCTCTCGTATTCTTCATCAATCTTCTCGCCTCGGCATCTTTTATAACCCAAATCATTCATGATTTCTTTAATTTTGTAATCAACCAATTGCTGCTCATGTCTCATTTCCTCGATACTCATATTCTCTTTAGCCATTTGTTCTTCCGCGGTTCGCTTTTTTAATTCCTTTAACATTCTTTGATCTCGTTTTAATTCTTCAAGCTCTTCAAGAATTTTATCAAGGGTTTCTTGACAATCGACGGAGTCCTGCGGGGATTGTGGGTGGTCAAAAACAGAATAATCATAACTCAGATTAGGTTCATAGTAAGTTTCATTGATCGATTGACATTGATAATCATAGTGAGGACCCCCGCAATAAGCACAACAAAGATATTGTTGAGAAAAACTCAGTGAATTTTGTGGATAATAATTATCATTAAAGTTTTGATTGTAACACGGCTCCTGTTCATAGACAAACGGGAACTGTGGTGAACAATCATAACCATAATGAGCATTATTTCCATATAACTCACACAAGTAAGTCTCAAATTGGAGTTGTGGAGGGTAGGTGAGAACACTTGGAGAAACATTGAAAGAATGAGATTTGGAATCATAGTTGAATGAATTCTCATTTTCATAATTGCATGTCGGGTGAACGATTGGCGAAGTCTGTGGGAACTCATTAATGGTTTGATTGCATTGTTTTGGATTAGAGATAATCAGAACTTTTGGTGGGCAATTATAACCGTAATGAGCACCTTTCCCACAAAACTTACAAATGCATTGTTGACAAAAA
>BQNB010118907.1:4729-20908 GCA_026074375.1 Tanacetum coccineum
ATGAAACTTTTTTAAGTTTCAGCTTTGAATGTGGAATTAGACTTCAAATTGATTTGATAGTCTTTGATCTAAAAACAAGTTCAGCACTAGCTAGTTTCTCCAGTAGAGGAAGAGGGGTGCTGCAGACTGAAGATTCATCTGCTAATTTGGCAAGATAAAACCTTCAGCTTTAGATAACCAGGGTCTTTCAACACCTGTTATAGACACTTTTGTGTCATCAACTAAAGATTTTACAAAGACTAGGTCTTTCTGTCTAGAACTAGAGGGATCTTTAGTGAGTTGATCAACTCTCATAATTCTATTCTTTTGATTGGGAATTTGTTCACTGATACACTGATTTACTTTATTTGAACGGTTAAGCCATGTTTCAGTGATAGTGGTTAGCTCTTTCAGTTCTTTTCTTAAGTTTTAATTCTCTTTGAGAATCTCAGTGTTTACATGCAACATGGTAAGAAAATTAAGTTTTGCTTGTTTTAATACTAAAAGTTGTTCTTTGCATGTATTCAGTTCTTGAACAAGATTTCTATCTTTTGACAAAAGATTTTTTTTTTTGTTCTTCAACATAATTAAGATCAATACACAAATAATCTAGATAGTTTTTTCTATCATCATTATCTTTCATTTCAAGAAGAGTGTGTACCTTTCTCATAGAGATCTTTACCCATTCACCATTTCTGGAACCTTCTTTGCTGATCGCATCATTATCATCAGCAAGTTTCATGAGTACCTTTACTTCAACCATTTCATTGTCATTTGATGACACTTCTTCTTCATCCCATTCATAAGCTTCAGCAATAAGACCTTTATTCTTAACCATTGAAGATTTAGAAGATGATGCACTAGAACTAAGGAAAGCTAGCTTAGCCTTGACTTTGTTGTATTTGGCTTCAAAATCTTTGGTAGGCCTCAGTTCTGGTTTGTGCTGAGAGGAATTGAGAAGTTTTGGTTGAAAAGGTGACTGATATGAAGAAACTGAAGTTTTTGAAAAATAGTCTCTTGCAAAGTGACCCTTCCTGCCACATTTGTGACATTCAGTTTGGTCAGTTGCTTTTGCACTGCTGAACCTTTGAGTACCCTCTTTGAAGAATCTTTTAGACTTGGCTAAAAGAGCTCTTATATGATATTCTTCTTCTAGGTCATTCAAGTACTCTTGAATACTTCTTGTATCCTCTTCATCATCAAGACTATCTTGAAAGTCCTGGACAGTAGAGGTAGAGAAGAAAGCAGTTGATAGAAGTGTTGCAGAGACAAGAGATTTCTCATTTTTTGTTTCATAAATACTATCTATTAGGTTTTCTTTATATTTGAGTTTACCAAATAGAGAAGCAAGATCATATTCTTTCACTTGACTAGTGTTTCTGAGACTTTGGCAGATTATTAGCTACTTCTTTGGTAACCCATTTATAAAACCAATATTTATTTCAAGCTTTGAAAGAGTAATGCCATCATTTACTAATTCAGTCATCAAAGCTTTGTATCTGGTGAATGTTTGTGTTAGAGATTCACCTTCTTTGAACCTGAAGGTGTTATAACACAGTTTTAGGTCCATGAACCTACTTTCTTTCATATCAGAGTGGCCTTCATGATATAGTATCAGGTCATTCCAGGTAGATTTAGCAGTTAAGCAGTTTATGATAGAATTCATTTGGTCATCTAGAAGGATGGACATGATGAGACTTTTGAGTCGCTGGTCTAAGTTAGCAGCCTTTCTCTCATCTGCTGTCCATTGTCCTTCTGGCTTCTTTTGACCAGCTGTCATGGGGATAAAAGGACCATTTTTATGATGTTTTCAAATTGAGGTTCAATACCAATGATGTGGCACATAAACCTCTTTTTCTAGTTTGTGAAATTTTCCACCTCTAGTAAAGGAGCAGCTTTTAACTGGCCACCCCTATATTCAAGAGTATGTGGTACTTCTGCTGCCATTGTTAATGGATCTTGATTTAAAAAATATTTTGAGCAGTTATATAAAACTTTTGAAAAGGTTTTATAAATCAGCCTGCTCTGATGCCACTTGTTGGTCCCCTTGAATGTGATATAAGGTTTATCAAGTTAAACTAATCACATTCCATGGCAACAAAGTAAGTTTTAAACAGATATATATATAAACAATATAAAGAACAAGTTTAAAACACACAGAAGTAACTTTTAGCGTATAGGTTCTTATTAGAATCAAATAAAGAATATATGACACACCTTGCTTGCGGAATAGCAAGGTGGTTGAATGACTTGAGGTGTTATCTCCTTCGAACTTAAACTCTAACCAAAGTTATGAGAGTAAGAAAACAAACTACTTGACTAGAACTGAAGCTTCAGCTTCAGCAGTTCTGTTTAGTTTATTTGAGAGATAAATGAGCTTTTCAATGTGTTTCACATTAATTGAAAGAGATATCATTTACTTTTTACATCTCTTTCCTTTTATAGGGAAAGATATTTAGGGTTTACAAGTTAACCTAGTACACGTGTTATGCATTAAATGGGTGGTTGAGATACCATTTAATGTCGACGTGCTTTAAGGTACTAGGTACAGTCCTTTAGGGAAAGTTGTTGTACTTCTATACCAACTTTAGAAGTAGTCATTCCCAAGTAGATTGCTTTATTCCTTTTGACTTAAAGCAATCCTTTTCCTGCATTGTAAACCTTCTAGAAGTGAAACCTTTCATTTCATTCTTCTGTTAAAGAGATAGACATCGTTCAGCTTGGAATTGTCAACCAAGCTGAACTGAAGTTCTTACTAAGGTCTTCTTCAGTTTTTGTATCGCCACATTAACTGAAGTAAAGATGATCTTTATCTTCTAAGTACACGAAGAACTAGAGCCGAAGCTTTTCTTCAGCAACTCAAGCTGAATTGTCTTCAGCTTGACTATACTTAGAGGATTTTATGTTTAAATCTACTGAGAGACTAAAGGGCCCAGGAACTGACCCCAACAATACTTTATGTGCCCGTTAGTGATACATTATAACCAAAATCTATCATTTAACAATCTTTTGGACGATTTAGACCTAACTATTGATTCAAGATTATTTAGGCTTATATAAGCTAACTTTTAATTGTATGCATGTATTACACAATCCAATGTGCTCATGACCACATACAAGAGTACAACCTTTTGTAAGTTTTAATTACTTGGTTCAGGCCACAAGCGGGTTGGCTAACAGGTCCAAATAAATTATTTGGCACGGTTTGGGTCAAGATGGTTCAATATCATAAACTTAATTTTTCTCACTGTTTTTTTAATCTTACAAATAATTAGTAAAGTCATAAAAACTACTTTATTTATATAAAGATATAATAATACCAAAACTATATTTTTTATAAATGAGATGCATTAATATCAGAAGTCTCAAGTCAGAACTAAGTGTGATCTTTGACTTATGCAGCTGCAATTAAAAGTGGATTTATAGCAAAGTCAATGGGGTTCCGAAATACCGTAGGGCCTTACGAAGCTCAAGCAGTAGCCCTCCATTCGCAGTCCGACAAATCATCCTTCTTCCACGTTCATATAGATGGTTACCAAAACACATTATACACCCACACCCAGTGACAGTTCTACAGAAGCAGCATCATTTTCATATTTGGTGACGCTGCAGTCATCATTTAAAACTGCTTAATCACCTGTAAGCTTTGGCTCCGTGGTCAAAGGAACACAATCACCGCCCAAGGAAGAAAGATGGCCCAAGAAACAATCGGTTTAGTTTTCTAACACTGTCATATTATGTGTAACAACTAGTAATTTTCGGAACTTTAAATGACTATTTTACCCTTTAACTTTTTGGGTATGACTTAACTTTTTGACCTTTGACCTTTTATTGTCACAAAAAACGCGAATACCGACGTAACCGTAATTTTTCGGAACATATTAAATAAATAAATCATAATTATATTAATATCTCTCATTTACAAACTTAATTTATCTTTGAAAACGAGTAGATATATGTTTTTCATACAAGTTACTTAATCAAAAACGACCTGTCCAAACAATGAGTTATTAATTATGGGGTAAACTGCGTTTTTGACATAATACACTTTCCAGACAACTTTTAAGTTTTACCCGAGACCTGAAACTAAGCAGAAAATGACTAAAATACCTCTCGATGGCGAACAATTTTTGTAAACCGTACACAACCGCGTACAACACAAAAGATAATTAATTTTGTATTTAATTATCACAATGTTATTTAATAAATATTTAACATTTATTGAAAAACGTTTGTTGAAAACGGAATATTTAAATTGAAGTTCATTTTAACGGACAAAAAGCTTTGCCCATCGATACTACACAAATAAATAATAAACATTTAAATAAATTTTATAAATCATTTATAAAATACTAGTCATGTAAATTACACTTTCAGTCCTTCTAGTATTACTTACAACATCAACCCTAGACTATTTGAGACTTGCCATATGTATTTAAACCTTGGGGTATAAATACATAGCAATTAGGGTTATATCATTATAACCTAGCCTCCCTCTTCTCCTCTCTTTTTCCGGCCAAACTCTGACGCCGCTCCGGCCATGCTCCGGAGACCACACATCGTCACCACCATCGCAACGACCACACCAACCCCACCACGCCACGCACCACATCACCCCCGTCACCATCTCCACCACGCCACGCACCATCATCTCTACTGCCACACCACCACGACCACGCACCATCATCTCCACTGCCACACCACTACCACGACCACCTCACCATCGTCTCCATTTACCAGCCACTACCACCGCTGCAACAACGACTCAAAAGGGTGCGATTGGTTTTAAAAACTGCACCAAGGGTGCGTTTGGTTTTCTTATCAACACCAAAAAGGGTGCGTTTGGTTTTGCTCAGCACCAAGGGTGCGTATGGTTTAGTATCAGCCCCAACAGGGTGTTTGGATTTGGGTTTAGTAGCACAGGGTGTGTTTGGGACAGCGGCCTATAAGGGTGTTTGTTTTTGTGGCTAAACTGTTGATCCTAAACTATGATTGATTCTTTAGCTTGTAAAGAGTATGTTACTTTGGAAAAATCCAAAATAACAATGGTAGAAACTTTGTGTGTATATTAAAGAGTATGCGGAATCTACTCTTTAATACTTAGAAGAACTATGAATGTAACAGTAAATATGATTGAACAAAGATAACAAAAAGCTTCAATATTCTTAAGATCAATAATACGAGTACTCTGTCTAGTACTAGGGTTTATAACCTTGAAGCTATGCATGAAACTATATGAAATCACACCTAACATCATAACCTAGGATCTCCTTTTATACACCAAGGAGTCCTTTACAAGATAACTACAGATCTTCTATAATTCTAATCTTATATGCATATCTTTCTAACTAAATAGAATATACACTGAATAAGTCAATACTTATCACTTCATACGTCTTTATCCCTTTAACAGTCTTAAGTCTTCATGCAGCAGTCTTAACTCCTTCAGCAGTGTTAAGTTAGTACTGGCAGTACTAACTTTCTTCTAGCAGTACTAACTAGTAAGTACTAGCAGTTGTAATCTTGAGCAGTACTAAGTCTTTGGCTTGGCAGTACTAAGTGTATGAGTTTAATTCCTAACATAAACCCTAAAGGGTGCATTTGGATTATCATGACCACCAAAGGGGCATATTTGGTTCGCTGTTTTTACAGCAAGGGTGCATTTGGTTTAATGGCAGCACCATTAGGGTGCGTCTGGGTGAATAAAAACCCCAAAAGGGTGTGTTTTGTTTTGGCAGGCTTTAAGGCGTGTTTGGTTTATTTATTTTGTTCTTATTCGATCTCGTCTAATATCCATTTTTTGTTAGGGTTTGAGAGGTTTGATTTGATTTAGGGAAGTTTTTGGATGTTTGTTAGGTAAGTGAGTTGTGAATGTGAGTGAACTCCTTTTATGATTGGTGAAGTTACACTTTCTTCTTAAAGAATTTGTAACTGCCACTTGGAAGTTAAGATTTGAGGAATGTTTTAGAGTTTGCTGTTGCATGAAAACTAAACTTTGTATTTAATGAAAGTTAGTGAGGCATGTCTCTGACATCTAGAACAGTGAACAACCGTCTATTCAACTATAAAAGTAGGTGAGAGAAAGATGGTGAGGTCTTTCTAACGTTTGTATATCCCTTTTTAATATTTTAAAATAAACAACTTTTTATAAAAAGAGATTATTTAGATAAAATTATATTAATTTAGAAAATCGTTTTTTCTTTTAAAACAGACCTTGTGATTGATGTTTAAAGAGCTGAACTAGGTTCAGGTTTGGTGTTATGTTTTGCTAAACTGAAGCCTTTTGAAAGGTATCATAAGGTGAGAAGCTGAAAACGGGTGGTCACTAAATCTATAGTTCGTTGGCGCACATTTCAGCTTTCAGCAATATGATACTACTAAGAGAGTATTAAAAGCAGATGTCACTATGTCCATAATCCGATGGCGTAACTATAAGACCTCAAAAACTTACTAAAGAGTATTTTTGATATTAAAGTAAATGGTCACTAAGTATTTAGATCGCTGTCGTACTTTAGAATACTCTTCTAAAACTGAACTGAAAGGTAATACGTTGTATTGTTTAGTTTTGACACTCGCTAAACCCTTTCAGCTTTTATTTGCAATTTTATTTGAGGGTTTAGGGTTTTGGTTATCAATGTTCAGCATACCTAGTTCAACAACTAAACTTTTGAAAGTTGGTTCATCCAGAGGCTTGGTGAAGATATCAGCAAGTTGAATATTGATAGGATGAAATGTAATTCAATGTCTCCCCATTTGAGAACAAGATTCTATAAAGATGATATCTGATATCAATATCTTTGTTCTAGGAGAGCAGAATGATTTGTTTTAAATAACAATTAGCACTTGTGTTATCACTAAATATATGTACCCTTTTCATATATGATGTCATAGTCAGTGAGTTGACTCTTCATCCATAATATGTTGGCACAACATCCAGCAGCAGCTACATATTCAGCTTTAGCTGAGGACATAGCTACAGATTGATGGTTTTTAGCACTCCAGCATACAAGTTTGCCTCCTAGCAACTGACAAGCACCTGAAGTGCTTTTTCTGTCCATGTTGCATCCAACATAGTCAAAGTCTGAGTATCCTTTTAGGTAAAAAACTAAACACTTGGGATACTAAATACCAAGACTATGAGTACCATTTTAAGGTACCTAAAAATTCTTTTATAACAGCAATAAAGTAGGATTCCTTAGGATTTGTTGATAATCTTCATAAACAAGTTAAGATTAAATGTCGGTCCGCTAGCAGTAAATAAAACATTAGTGGAACTAATCAATACCTCAATAACCGAGTAGATCTGATCAGGAATTTTTGTTTTTATCTCATTTAAGCTTGGGCCATTGAATCAGTCCAAAGTTTGTTAGGAGTACCATGATAGTTTTCACTAATAAATCCATTTTATCATACTTCTTTAGCAGATCTATGACATAGTTTTCTTAGTTGATTAAAATCCTCTTTCATATTGTTTAATCTGAAATCTAGTAATATGTGAGAAACACCCCTCGTGCTTATTCATATATTTGAGTCCCATCCGTTTTGCAAACTGTTGTCAAACAATTTTTGTGCTTGTAACCCAAAGATAAATGTCTCAACATAGAATTGTACCAAAATCACATCAGTTTTAGGGTTTTGTAGATAAACAGAGTTTGTCCTATTTTACTCTTACAAATTTATGTTTTTAGAGAAAGGTTAAGAGGGTTTCATATCCTTGCTCTGGAGCTGTTTAAGTGCTTAACGGCCCTTAGTCTAATTTGCAGACATGGTTGGGGAACTCACTACACTCGAAACCTGGAGGTTGTTTAACATAAACTTCTTATTTTAGTTTACCATTGAGGAATGCACTTTTGACAGCCTTTTGATAAACTATAAAGTTCATGTAAGTGGCAAAGGCAAGAAAAATCCGGATTTCTTCAAGTCTTGCAATTGAAGCAAAGGTTTCATCATATTCTATGCCTTCTTGTTGATTGTAGCCTTGAGCTACAAGTCTTGCCTTGTTTTTGATGACAATTCCAGTTTCATCTCTTTGTTAATGAATACCCATTTTGAGCCAATTGTGGTTTTTCCATAAGGTACAACCAATGTCCAAACTTTGTTTCTAGCAAATTGGTTCAGTTCATCTTGCATAGCATCAACCCATCCGGGATGTTTTAGTGCTTCAGAGACCTTTTTATTTCTTCGTCCAGATAGAAAGTCTATAAAGAGACATTCATGAGCTGAAGCAGCACTAAGGTCTTTAGCCATGGCTGTAGTGAGCATTCCTGCCCTTGGATCACCTATGATGTTAACCAACTCAATGTGTTTGTCTTGAGACCATCTGTCTTGAGGAACTGGAGAGACTATAGATGGAATGGATGAGGAAGGAACAATTAGGATTGGAATTATATTTTGAACTGAAGCATCCTCAGCTAGAGAGGATGTGGGTTCAGAATTCTAAACATCTTCAGTGTTGATGAGGTTATCAATGATAGGATCATCATTGTTTTGACTTGAGTTGTCTCATTAGAACATTATTAAGTATAAATTCCTCTCTAGCAGGATGATCATTTTGATCATGATACATTTATTTATTAGGACAACTAGTCAGGTATTTCAAGGGTTCTATGAAGACACATCATTTGCTAATTATCTTAGATAACTTGAGAAGGTTCATAGTGATGAAGATATTCATTTGGTAGATATCTTTTAGATTCATCAATGTTGATGTTGTCAACTGAAGGTTTTGTGAATTTGATAGCATCAGTGCTTTCATCAAAAGTGATATGGATATTTCTTAGTTTTTATATCCTTTCTTCTATTAAAGACTCTAAAAGCTTTGGAAACAAGTGAGTATCCAAGAAAGTAACCATCATCAGCTTTTTTTATCAAACTTCCCTAAATAATCTGTATGCTTATGGATGTAGACAGGACATCCAAAGACATGAAGGAAGTCAATGTTTGGAATTCTCCCATGAAGGATTTCGTAGGGAGTTTTGAGATGTATTTTACAATAGTGGATGTATTTTGAGTGTAGCATGTAGTGGCTACAACTCCATTCTAGTATTGTTTTGAAAAGACAGATCCTGAAAGCATTGCTCTTGCACCTTATATGAGGTATCTATTACATCCAAAGACATGAAGGAAATCCATGTTTGGAATCTCCCTGAAGGGATTCGTAGGAGCTTTTTGATATGTTATGTTTACAATAGTGGATGTATTTTGAGTGTAGCATGTAGTGGCTACAGCTCCATTCTAGTATTGTTTTGAAAAGACAGATCCTGAAAGCATTGCTCTTGCACCTTCTATGAGGTATCTATTTTTCCTTTCAGCAACACCATTTTGTTCAGGTGTGTAAGGAGAGGAGAAATTTTAAGAAATCCCTTTTTCATCATAAAAGTTGACAAGGATGCTATTTTTGAATTCAATACCATTGTCAGTTCTGAGTTGTTTGTCTTTGATGTCATTTTGATTTTAAACTCTTTTGATAAATGACATGATGGTTTTTGTTGCCCTTGACTTTCTCTTCCATTAAGTATAACCCAGGATACCTTTGAGATACTCATTAACAGACAAGTGTCTACTTTTATGTTTAATGACCTAGGAGATACAGGTCCAAATAAATCCTTTGTGATAAATAAGACATTTCTTGATAGAAGATGTCTGTTTTGTTTTAAAGTTGGCTCTATGATGCTTTCCCTTTTCACATGATGAACATGGTTTATCCTTTGAATAGACAAGTGAGGGAAGACCCATAACAAGGTTTTGTTTGGCCAACTGATTGATTATTTTGAAGTTTAGATGAGCAAGTCTTTTGTGCCAAAGCCAATTGAGATTTTCAGTGGCTTTGGCAAAGAAACAAGATTCTTGTGTAGAGGATGTCATGTCAAAAACATAGACATCCCTTACTCGAGGAACAATCATAACAATTTCTTTGTTAGAGTTGAAGATTGTTCCTCTTTTCTCATCAAACTGAACAATATACTTAGCATCACATAGTTGACTGATGCTAACTAAATTATATTTAAGACCATTTACAAATGCTACTTTTGTGAAAAATATACCATTACATTTGAAAGAACCATAACCTTCATTGATACATGTTAAGTCATCTCTAAACACCACCTTAGGTCTTGGTTGCTCCACATATTTATGCAGATAACTTTTAACACTAGTCATATGCCTTGAGCATCCACTGTCCAGGTACCAAATAGGCTTCTTGATGTCACACTGCACAAATAGGATCATAATGGTTAGTTTTGCTTAGAAACTCACCTTTTAGTGGGAGTCTTAGATCTGGTTGCATTTGATAATTCAACCTTTTTTTATTTTAGAGCTTTAGCTTTCTTAGCTTTAAGTGCTTCACCTCTTCTAAACCACTCAATGTCATTGTGATCAGTTATGGTATGAATTGTGCTACTCATTGTGATCAGTTGTGGTATTAACTATGCTACCACATGTTTCACAACCTTTTAAGACATTCTGAGGGTTTCTAGGCTTGATTCCTCTTCTTAGAGAAATGATCTTGTTATGAACATGAGTGTCATGATCATAACTTCCACATATATCACATATGGGATAGTATACACAATCATCAGATAGATGATCATTGAACCCACAGTGTATGCATGGAGGGAAGGAGTGTTTTGAGGGTCTTAGAATTTTTGATCTTGAAGATGATCCACCTTGACCTTTGAGATGCTGAGACATGTTAATGGAGCATATATTCAGCATGATCACAAGTTCTATGATAAGTTCTCTCACACTTTTTACAAAACTGAAGCTTTGTATACAATTTCTGAAGGATGATTGTTTAACCACAAAGTTCACAAATCCTTTTTTGGATTGTGTTTTGTATTTGTTCTGAAGTGCATTTTGGGGAACCTGTTGAGAGTTGTTATTTCTAGAATAAGATGACTATTTTTTGCTGATTTGTAATTTTAGATCATTTAGTTCCTTCATTACAATAGCCAAAGGAAAGTCATCTTTAGTTTTCATATTATTTAATTTACCAGCAGGAGTTGAGTTAATTTTTGAAGCTGAAGCTTTTTTGTTAACCTTAGCAGGAGTTGAGGATGATTCATAAAATGAACTTTTTTTTTAAGTTTCAGCTTTGAATGTGGAATTAGACTTCAAATTGATTTGATAGTCTTTGATCTAAAAACAAGTTCAGCACTAGCTAGTTTCTCCAGTAGAGGAAGAGGGGTGCTGCAGACTGAAGATTCATCTGCTAATTTGGCAAGATAAAACCTTCAGCTTTAGATAACCAGGGTCTTTCAACACCTGTTATAGACACTTTTGTGTCATCAACTAAAGATTTTACAAAGACTAGGTCTTTCTGTCTAGAACTAGAGGGATCTTTAGTGAGTTGATCAACTCTCATAATTCTATTCTTTTGATTGGGAATTTGTTCACTGATACACTGATTTACTTTATTTGAACGGTTAAGCCATGTTTCAGTGATAGTGGTTAGCTCTTTCAGTTCTTTTCTTAAGTTTTAATTCTCTTTGAGAATCTCAGTGTTTACATGCTGCATGGTAAGAAAATCAGGTTTTGCTTATTTTAATACTAAAAGCTGTTCTTTGCATGTATTCAGTTCTTGAACAAGATTTCTATGTTTTGACAAAAGATTATTTTTTTGTTCTTCAACATAATTAAGATCAATACACAAATAATCTAGATAGTTTTTTCTATCATCATTATCTTTCATTTCAAGAAGAGTGTGTACCTTACTCATAGAGATCTTTACCTATTCACCATTTCTGGAACCTTCTTTGCTGACCGCATCATTTTCATCAGCAAGTTTCATGAGTACCTTTACTTTAACCATTTCATTGTCATCTGATGACACTTCTTCTTCATCCCATTCATAAGCTTCAGCAATAAGACCTATTTATTCTTAACCATTGAAGATTTAGAAGATGATGCACTAGAACTAAGGAAAGCCAGCTTAGCCTTGACTTTTGTGTATTTGAGCTCAAAAATCTTTGGTAGGACCTCAGTTCTGTTTTTGTGCTAAGAGGAATTGAGAAGTTTTGGTTGAAAAGGTGACTGATATAAAGAAACTGAAGTTTTTGAAAAATAGTCTCTTGCAAAGTGACCCTTCCTGCCACATTTGTGACATTCAGTTTGGTCAGTTGCTTTTGCACTGCTGAACCTTTAAGTACCCTCTTGAAGAATCTTTTAGACTTTGGCTAAAAGAGCTTCTTATATGATATTCCTTCTTCTAGTCCATTCAAGTACCTTGACTGCTTCTGTAACCACTTCATCATCAAACTATCTTAAAAAGTCCTGATAATAGGAGTATGAGACGAAAGCATTGATAGAAGTGTTGACAGAGCACAAGAGATTTCTCATTTTTCTATTGTTTACATAATAACGTCTATTAGTTTTCCTTCATAATTTGAGTTTACCAAATAGAGAAGCAAGCTCATATTCTTTCACCTGACTGGTGTTTCTGAGACTTTGGCAGATTATTAGCTACTTCTTTGGTAACCCATTTATAAAACCAGTATTTATTTCAAGCTTTGAAAGAGTAATGCCATCATTTACTAATTCAGTCATCAAAGCTTTATATCTGGTGAATGTTTGTGTTAGAGATTCACCTTCTTTGAACCTAAAGGTGTTATAACACAGTTTTAGGTCCATGAACCTACTTTCTTTCATATCAGAGTGGCCTTCATGATATAGTATCAGGTCATTCCGGGTAGATTTAGCAGTTAAGCAGTTTATGATAGAATCCATTTGGTCATCTAGAAGGATGGACATGATGAGACTTTTGAGTCGCTGGTCTAAGTTAGCAACCTTTCTCTCATCTGCTGTCCATTGTCATTCTGGCTTCTTGACAAGCTTATGGGGATAAAAGACCATTTTATGATGTATTTCAAATGAGTTAAATACCAATGATTGTCACCATAAGACCTCTTTTTCTAGTTTGTGAAATTTTCCACCTCTAGTAAAGGAGCAGCATTTAACTGGCCACCCCTATATTTAAGAGTATGTGGTACTTCTGCTGCCATTGTTAATGGATCTTGATTTTAAAAATATTTTGAGCAGTTATATAAAACTTGAAAAGGTTTTATAAATCAAACTGCTCTGATACCACTTGTTGGTCCCCTTGAATGTGATATAAGGTTTATCAAGTTAAACTAATCACATTCCATGGCAACAAAGTGAGTTTTAAACAGATATATATATATTAAAGATATATATTATATATAAAATATATATATAAGAATAATATATATATATATAAAACAATATAATGAACAAGTTTTATAACACTAACAAAAGTAACTTTTCAACGTATAGGTTCTTATTAGAATCAAATAAAGAATCTATGACACACATTGATTGCGGAATAGCAAGGTGGTTGAATGACTTGAGGTGTTATCTCCTTCAAACTTAAACTCTAACCAAAGTTATGAGAGTAAGAAAACAAACTACTTGACTAGAACTGAAGCTTCAGCTTTAGCAGTTCTGTTTAGTTTATTTGAGAGATAAATGAGCTTTTCAATGTGTTTCACATTAATTGAAAGAGATATCATTTACTCTTTACATCTCTTTCCTTTTATAAGGAAAGATATTTAGGGTTTACAAGTTAACCTAGTACACGTGTTATGCATTAAATGGGTGGTTGGGATACCATTTAATGCCGACGTGCTTATAAGTACTAAGGTACAGAAGTCCATTTAGGGAAAGTTTTATGACTTATAACCAACTATTAGGAATAGTTATTTTCCCAACGAATTGCTATTATTCCATTTGACCTAAAGCGAATCTTTTCCTGCATTGTAAACCTTCTAGAAGTGAAACCTTTCATTTCATTCTTCTGTTAAAGAGATAGACATCGTTCAGCTTGGAATTGTCAACCACGCTGAACTGAAGTTCTTACTAAGGTCTTCTTCAGTTTATGTATCGCCACATTAACTGAAGTGGAGATGATCTTTATCTTCTAAGTACACGAAGAACTAGAGCTGAAGCTTTTCTTCAGCGACTCAAGCTGAATTGTCTTCAGCTTGACTATACTTAGGGTATTTTATGTTTAATTCTACTGAGAGACGAAAGGGCCCAGGAACTGACCCCAACAATAATTTATGTTCCCATTGGTGATACAATATAACCAAAATCTATCATTCAACAATCTTTTGGACGATTTGGAGCTAACTATTGATTCAAGATTATTTAGGCTTATATAAGCTAACTTTTAATTGTATGCATGTATTACACAATCCAATGTGCTTATGACCACATACAAGAGACTAAACCTTTTTAAGTTTTAATTACTTGGGTTAAGGCCACAAGCGGGTTGCTAACATGGTCCAAATATTATTTGCATGGTTTGGTCAATGGATGGTTCAATATCAGAAACTTAATTTTTCTCACCGTTTTTTAAATCTTACAAATAATTAGTAAAGTCATAAAAACTACTTTATTTATGTAAAGATATAATAATACAAAAATTATATTTTTTATAAATGAGATGCATTAATATTATAAGTCTCAAGTCAGAACTAAGTGTGATCTTTGACTTATGCAGCTGCAATTGAAAATGGATTTATAGCAAAGTCAATGGGGTTTCGAAATACCGTAGGGCCTTATGAAGCTTAAGCAGTGGCCCTCCATTTGCAATTCGACAAATCATCATTCTTCCACGTTCATATAGATGGATTAACCAAGAACACATTATAACACCCACACCCACTGCCAGTTCAACATGAACAACATTATATTCATATTTGGTACCCTGCAGTCATCATCTAAACTGAATTAATTCACCATTAACGTTGCCTCTGGAGCAAAGAACACAATCACCGCCCAAGGAAGAAAGATAGCCCAAGAAACAATCGGTTTAGTTTTCTAACACTGTCATATTATGTGTAACAACCGGCAATTTTCAGAACTTTGAATGACTATTTTACCCTTTGACTTTTTTGGTCTGACTTGACTTTTTGACCTTTGACCTTTTATTGTCACATAAAAACGATTATCGCGTAACCAGTAATTTTTCGGAACATAGTTAAATAATAAATCATAATAATTATTATATATCTCTCATTTACAAACTTATTTTTCTTGAAAACGAGAAGATATATGTTATTCCTGAGTTGACTTATCAAAAACGACCAGCCAAAATGAGTTATTAATCATGAGGTATACTAGCGTTTGACACAACACGACATTCCGAACAACTTTTTAGTTTTACCCAAGACCTGAAACCAAGCAAAAAATGACTAAAATACCCTCTCAAAATTTTGAAATCGCACACAACGTGTACCGACACAAAAGTAATTAAATTTGTATTTAATTATCACAATTTATTTAATAAAAATATTTAATAAGTTATTTAACATTTTATTGAAAAACGTTTGTTGAAAACGCGAATATTTAACAAATTTGAAGTTTATTTACGGACACAAAGGCACTTGCCTATGATACCCATTCACACACTAAATAAATAATAACATTTAAATAAATTTTATAAATCACTTTATAAAATTAATGTGATGTAAATATCTCACTTTTCATGGAAAAATCATTTTGACTCAGCGCGTAATTTTCGTGTCTTGAATCAACCGTTAACTTTCTAAAGAGTCCCGAAACATTATCTAAACAAAATTACACTTTCAGGCCTTCTGGTATTATGTACTACATCATCCATAGGGACTATTGAGACTTGCCATATTATTTTTAAACTTTGGGGTTATAAATACATAGCAATTAGGGTTATATCATTATACCTAGCCTTCCCTCTTCTCTTCTCTTTTACCGGCCAAACTTCGATGCCGCTCCGGCCATGCTCGTGGCGACCACACATCGTAACGCACCATCGCAACACCACACATCTCCACCACGCCACGCCCTCATCATACCCCTGTTCACATCTCCACCACGCCATGCCCATTCTATCTCCACTGTCCACACCAACCACGACTACGCACCATCATCTCCACTGCCACACCACTACGACGACCACCTCACCATCGTCTCCATCTACCAGCCACCACCACCGCTGCAACAACGACTCAAAAGGGTGCGTTTGGTTTTAAAAATTGCACCAAGGGTGCGTCTGGTTTTAAAAACTACACCAAGGGTGCGTTTGGTTTTCTTATCAGCACCAAAAAGGGTGCGTTTGGTTTTGCTCAGCACCAAGGGTGCGCATGGTTTAGTATCAGCCCCAACGGGGTGTTTGGATTTGGGTTTAGTAGCATAGGGTGCGTT
>BQNB010118908.1:10628-20908 GCA_026074375.1 Tanacetum coccineum
TTGAAGGTAATTCGGCGATGGAGAATTTGGTTTTCGCTTATGGAAACCTAAATGTTTTGAAGGCCCATTAAATAAAAGTCATTCGAAGATGATTTGCAAAAATGTTGTATGAATTATGAAACAATTTGGAACCTATGATGTAAACTTTTATTTCGAATGAATGTATTTAAAAATGTCTCTTTTTGAGTCGTTTTTGATGCTTGAGTTGTTATATTATGACGTAGCACCCCAAATGACCCTTCCGCTGAGATATATGAAAATGGGGGTGTTACAAATAGCCAGAAAGGTACAAGAGGATTGGGAAGCAGAAGAGGAGATGAAAAAGTTAGATGCGGAAGAAGCTACAAAGGCTGCTCTTATACAAGATTTTGATGATATTCAGGCTAGAATTGAAGCTAATAGACTTCTAGCTGCAAGGCTTCAAGAGGAAGAAAGAGAAATGTTTACAGTTGAAGAGAGAGCAAAATTTCTTTATGATACTATTGCTGCTTAAAGGAGGTTCCTTGCTCAACAAAGAGCTGCTGCAATCAGAAGCAGACCACCAACAAGAACTCAGCTAAGAAACCAAATGATGACCTATCTAAAGCATGTAGGAGGAAAGAAGCATGCTGATTTGAAGAACAAGACCTTTTAAGAAATACAAGTTTTGTATAAAAAGGTTAAAAGGTCTGATAAAGACTTTATTGCTATTGGTTCTGCTGAGGATGAGAGACAGATTAAGGAGATGAATGAAGAATCTAAAGACCCTAAAAAGAAGAGGGTTGTCAATGAAACTCCAAGGGAAGAAGACACAACAAAGGTACCTGCTGAACAAGAAGTGACAAAGCAGGGTACAAAGAAAAGAAAGAGTGGCCATATAAAAATGATAGCTAGGAAAAGGCTAAGACCACAGCCAGATGATGATAGTGATGATGAACACAGAAAATGTCTAAGGATTGTTACATTTGATAGTACCATAGATAGTGAGATTATGGAGACAAAATCTTTTGTTTCTAAGTTGCACAAGGTTTCATCACCAGATGGGGATTACCTTGTTGTCTACAGAGTTAATGGGCACTTCAGGGCATTCAACTATCTAATGGAGGTACTACATATTTTCATTTATATGATTTGGTGATGAAGCAGTACTCAGAAATCACACCAGAAGGTATTGAGTTGATTCTTTGGGGAGACTTGAAGATTATGATGGAATCCTCAACAGAAGAAAATGATCAAGGTGATTTCTGGAACAATCAACAAGATTGGGAGATTTTTAGATGGAGACTGTATGAAGCTTGTGGAGTTTGCATACTAGAGCTTAAGGATGGGACAGTCATCTACATGCTAGTTGAAAGAAGGTACCCTCTCTCCAAGGAATTGTTGCAAAGAATGCTTGATTTAGGATTGGAGGTTGAAGAGGAAAGTATTGCTGCACTACATTTGGTAAGATTCATTAAGCAATAGCGTAATGAAGAGTGATGCTGGGAATGGAAGTGTGAAGGGTTTGGGTGTTGGCTAACCACCACACAACAAATGGTCTTCAATTCACCATGTCTAACAGACATCAAGAATTGACTAGTCCAGAAGCAAACGGCTTCTGGTAAAGACTTCTCAATCCATTCATATGTTGACAATTACCAAAAAAATTGTATGGTTTTCTCAATCACCCTTAGCCTTTCAGTTAAGATTGGCTTAGTCAAGGATCAAAACAGTTTCCTGGTAAAGACAACTCAAAACTGTTGATAGCTGATGTTTGCTAAAACCTAATGGTTATCATGGACCATGTTATGGAAATGAGCTTTGACCTATTCCTAAAAGAAAATGGTTTTTGGTAAAGACAAATCAAATCCGTTGATAGTTGATAGTTTACTCAAAACTATATGGTTATCAAAGCACCTTGTTGTTTACAATGAAGAATTGGCTATCCCAGATCAAACGGCGACTGGTAAAGGAACATCAAATGCCTGTTAATAGCTGGAAGTTTTTCCAAAAACTACAAAGCCTAACTAGATGGATGTTGCTAGGTGGTTCTTGAGAAGACATGTTGCATGATCAAGAGGAATAGCTAAGAGTCAAAGATTATCAAAGATCAGATCAAGTATTTGACAGAGTGATTGAGATACATCCTTCCAAGAGTTCAAGAAAGTAAAAACTGAAGAAACATGAAGTTAAACAAGTTGAACAATCATGTTTAGGGGAGGATTGTTGGGAATTATGTTTTCCTAACTTAGTACCGCTAGTTATAAAGTTAGTACCGACAGTTATAGTTTGTACTATTAGTATTAGTTAGTATTAGTTTGTACCGCCAGTACAAAATAGTTAGTACTTATAAGATATGCATGAGTTATTATAGGAAAAGATATGCATAATCTTTTACGCGTTTTGTAAGTCGGTTAGGGTTTATCCTTGGTGTATAAAAGGAACCCTACGGCATTAGAGAATATATCTCTCAATTTTCATAGTTAGTAATCTGTAATCTTTTAGCAGATTAATATAAATCAAAGTTTAGTTTTATTCATTGTTCTTCTTAGCAATATAAGTTAGATTCTGCATAACTTATAATTGTTCATAGTCATTGTTTCTCCTGTAGTTAGTGTGGAACTATCAATATTGGCTACAACCCTTAACAGGCTAGAAAGATCTATATTGATTGGGATCTATACTTTTGCTCATGCTGGAAACGATCCCTTTATAAACATGTTTGCTCCGGAACCTAGTTCTAAAGCATCATCATCATTCAGGGATGTTAGTTCAGCTGAATCCACTCATGTTATTCAACCACATCATCATCTTGGGAAATAGAGCAAGGATAACCCGCTTAAAAATGTCATTGGCAATCCCTCTCAACCGGTATCCGCTAGTAAACAACTTGCAACCAATGCCTTGTGGTGCTTGTACAACTCTGTACTGTCAAAAGTCAAACCAAAGAAATTCAAATCTGTTGTGACTGAAGATTGCTGGTTTCAAGCCATGCAAGACAAGATTCATGAATTTAATCGACTTCAAGTATGGGAATTAGTACCACGACCAGACTCTTTTATGATTATTGCTCTCAAGTGGATTTACAAAGTTAAGCTTGATGAGTAGGGTGATATTCTAAAAAACAAGGCTAGGTTGGTGGCCAAGGGATATCGACAAGAGAAGGGTATTAATTTTGAGGAATCATTTGCACTGGTTACGCGCATCGAGGCTATAAGAATCTTCATCGCCAATGCCGCCAGTAAGAACATGATGATCTACTAGATAGATGTCAAGACAACATTCCTTAATGACGAGCTGAAGGAAGAAGTCTACGTTAGTCAACCAGAGGGTTTCGTTGATCCAGATCATCCGACACATGTTTATCGTCTGAAGAAGGCTCTGTATGGTTTAAAGCAGGCTCCTCGGGTGTGGTATGACACCCTGTCAAGGTTTCTTCTGGACAACAAGTTTTCTAAGGTGCAGTTGATCTGACATTATTCACTTGGAAAACAGGCAAACATATTCTTCTTGTTCAAATATATGTAGATGATATCATATTTGCCTCGACCGACCCTAAAGCATGTGACATATTTTCCAATGAGATGAGTTCAAAATTCCAAATGTCGATGATGGGACAAATTTCTTTTTTCCTAGGATTACAAGTTTCTCAAAGTCCCGGAGGCATTTTTATTAATCAATCAAAATTTTCTTTAGAAATTTTAAAGAAATTTAGGATGGGTTCGTGTGACCCCGTTGATACACCAATGGTGGATCGACTTAAACTGGATGAGGACCCTTTAGGGATTCTAGTTGATCAAACTCGCTTTTGTAGTATGGTCGGCTCCCTAATGTACCTCACTGCCAGCAGACCCAACCTTGTATTCGTTGTGTGCATGTGTGCTAGGTATCAGGCATCGCCTACCAAAAAGCTCCTTGAAGCACTTAAACGGGTCTTTTGGTATCTCAGAGGAACCATTAATTGGGGACTTTGGTATCCAAAAGACACCGCTATGGCACGAACGGCCTATGCAGATGCTGACCATGCAGGTTGTCAAGATACACGATGAAGTACGTCTGGAAGTGCTTAGTTCCTTGGAGATAAATTAGTCAGCTGGTAATCAAAGTAACATAAAATCACTACGATCTCAACCACAGAGGCTGAATACATTACCATGTCTAGATGTTGTGCTCAGATACTTTGGATGAGGTCACAGCTCTCAAACTACGATTTTGCATTCAATAAGATTCCCTTGTATTGTGATAACCGTAGTGCTATTTCTCTCTGCTGCAACAATGTCTAACACTCACAGTCCAAGCACATTGACATACGTCACCATTTCATTCGAGAGCGGGTTGAGAATGACGTGTTGAATGTACTTCGTGACAGATTATCATGCTTTGCAACATATTCTCCAAGGCATTACCAAGAGGAGCGGTTACCAATTTCTACTCTCAGTGACTTGGTATGGAAGAGTGTGACTCCCGGAACCCTGAAACGTCTTCAAGAAGGAGAGGAGGAGTAAAGGATGGTATTCGTATATCCTATGTATATTTGTATATAATTAAACACAAAATCGAAATACAAAAATATAAAACCTATAAAAAAAAAAATCAAAAAAATACAAAATACAAAATACAAAAATATTTTTTCAGACATGTCTTCTGAAATTCGATAACATTTACAAACCTAGAAATGCCATTCGATAATGACACAGGTCTTTAAATAAAGTTCGAGCAGAAGTTCAAACAATTTTAAAACATGTCTTCATGGCGTGTTATTTTTTCTGATAGCAACCCGTTTTTCAATCTGAGGAATGCATGTCGTCAAAAAGACAGCTGTTCCTGACAACGGGTGAATAATTTCTCCCGGGCATGGATTACTTTATATCCGTGCATCACAGATCTAATGTACGTTGCAGTGCGTTATTTCTTATTCGGAAGAGAAGTCTTCCTTTCACAACCAATTAATTTTCTTTTTAATTGATTCTTCGAAATTATTTGTGTTAATCACGGTGGAAAAAGTGTTGTTTAAAATTAATCAATTCAGGTTTTTTACAATAAACTTTTTAACTCAAACAATGACTACAACTCTTTAAAGAGAAAACGGGTCATTGTATGAGGGGGAGAGTGATTTCAAGTTTATTTCATCAAACGGGTTTCTAAAACATCTTACAATTAACGGTAAAAAGGTTTTGGTGATTGGGGTTATAACTTGAGGGGGAGTTAATTAATTTTAACTCAAACGGCGGAAATTGTCAAAAGTTAGAAAGCTTAGGGACTTATGTGCAATCTACTACTTGTTTCCTAGCTCTATTAAACTATAAGGACTGAATCTGCCAACCTTAAAACTTATTTACCTTAGAAAACCATTAAACCGAAAGTTAAAAGAGTTAGAAACCTAAGGGACCAAAATTAAAATTCCTAAACTCCTAGTATAAAAGGGTGGCGGTTTGATATTTTGTTCAAACTTTCATTTCTTGGTTAAACTTTCAAAACACACACATAGTAACGCAAACCGCCACCATCATATTGCCTCACTTAAATCTTGATTTCTAGGAATATTCTTGCTAAGGTAATGATCAAATGTTGTTCTTTATCCTTAGATATATCTGCAAATGAAAGAAATAACATCAAAACTCAGTAAAACGTGTAGAATCTCTAGAAAATAGGCCTAGGGTTTCGAAAAGTTAATTGTTGTTTAGTTTGTGCAATTGGGTGGTGGGATAGGTGCAGATTTGGATGCTTATTACTCGATCATGATTGCCTTAACGTAGATCAATTACGTCTGTGGGATATGATCAATTTTTGTATGCGTTTTTTGATCAAAAAAATTTAAGTTTGTGTTAAAGATGTTGATTTTCTCTGGGAGTGTTGAATAGACTAGAAACGGATTGTTTGTGCTTTGATGATATTCCCTCATTCTTAATTTTGCCTGAACTATTATTTTGTGAGAAGTTGACTTTAAAAGTCAAACACTGTGTTGTTGTTGTATTAGAATGTTTCCAGTATGTTTGTTGATTTTATATAATGGAATAGTAGTACATCAAATCAAGTTTGCATGCTCCCTATAAGTTTCTCAAAGGTTTAAGGCATAAAAGGTTGCTTAAGACTCGAATTAGATGAGATGTTAAGGTTTTGAATGATTAAAATGGACTGCTTGTAGATTAAAAGGTCTTAGGATACATTGGATTGCATTTGGAATGGACAAAATTGCAAGAAAATTTAAGTTATGTTTAGTGTTCCTGGTAGACGTTTGACTATTCTTGATAGCGGTTTGCATGATAGTCTTGATAGCGGTTTGCGGTGTTTCATGATAACGGTTTTCCCTGAATGATCTAGATAGCGGTTTGCAGTGTTTGCCTGATAGCGGTTTGCAGTATTTGCCTGATAGCGGTTTGCTTAGATATGCCAGATAGCGGTTTGATGTTAATAAATATATTATTATTTTTCGTAAATGCTAGCGGTTTGATTAACTTATTTAAAATATTCGTAACTGTTTGGTCATAGCGGTTTGATTAAATTGAATAAAATATTTTAGCTGTTTGGTCATAGCGGCTTGATTTAATTGAATTAAATAGTCGTAGCGGTTTGACCAAATCTCCACATATCGGTTTGATCACTCCACTTCATAGCGGTTTGATCAAACCACTTCGTAGCGATTATCAGACTTACCCCCATAGCGGTTTGCCTCAACTATCACCTTAGCGTTGATTGCCAAACGTCATAGCTATTGTCTGTTAAGTGGGTACGTTGGAAAAATTCCAAAGTTTTGGCCCATTAGTCCAATACCCTCTCACGGCTAAATCTAAATGCACAATTACCTAGTTAACTCCCATCCGGGACTTGTTAACTGGTAAGTGTTCATCTAATATCTTTGACCAAAGTTGACTTAATCTCACCGTAATCAATCGAAGCTTGTCAATCATCATGACTAATGTTCTCATCTAACGTCAACTATATGTTATGTCTGCCTATCTTTGTTGATATCTTTGTGCAGATAACATGGCAAATGAGAATGTTCCCGCTCTTGATCACGCAAGATCTGACGATCAGATACTTCCATTTGCTGCATAGGTGCCCATTGGAAAGAGCAACTTTGTCTTGGATCTTTAAAAAAAGCAAAAGAATCCAATCTTTCAGATTTTTGTGGATATTCGGCAAAACACAAACTTCTTCAGAGCATTCACTACCTCAGCTTCTGTTCTAGCTATCTATATTCAACATTTTTGGAATATACTTGTATATGAGGCAAAGACTGGAGCTTACAGTTTTCAGTTGGATGAAAACCGGTTCATATTGGACGCTAATCTTCTGAGGGAAGCTTTAGAGATAACACCCATCGATCAAGCTCATCAGTTTGTGTCACCTCCGATAGGTGATGCAATCATGGACTTTGTAAATGAGCTGGGATATACAGAGGAAATTCACTTTGTGTCAAGAATAGCGGTGAATAACCTGTATCAGCCTTGGAGAGCAATATTGTCAATGATCAACCAATGTCTCATAGGCAAGAATTCTGGGTTTGATAGGCCCAAATACCCAGTTCTTCAGATGCTTTAGGGTATAATTACAAGTACAAATGTTGACTATGCTGAACTCATGTGGGAAGAATTTGTACAAGCTATGCAGACTTTTCTCGTGGATAAGGCCAATCTGAGCACTGCTCATCAGAAGGGGAAGAAGACCAAACCTCAAGTTATTCCTTACTGTCGGTTTACAAAATTAATCATCTGCCATTTGGGAAGAACTCACAACATTCACCAAAGGTCTGCGTCTCCATTTCATCTTGCTGAAGAAGATCACAGACTTGGAAATCTTAAGTTCGTTCCCAAATGCGAAGAAGATGAAGTCTTTGGCATGCAAATTTCTAAGGAGTTGATCATGAACAATATTAGGAATGCACCGTACTACAACGCTTACTTGGATATGGTTGCAAAGCATGATCAGAAAACTACAGTTCAAGAGGGTGGAAATAAAAAGTCAACAACAAAAGCTGATAAGTCAAAGAAACCTGCAACTGCTAAGCAACTCAAGCCGAAGCCTATTAAAGAGAAGTGAAGCAAACCCGCACCTACACCGAAACCTAAGGTAACACAAGAAAAGCCCTCAAAGCCTTCTCCTGCGAAGCATCCAAAAAGGGGTAAAGTGTAGAAAATTCGCAAAGGAAAGAATCCTCTCCAACTCATTGATGAAGATGAACCAACTCAACCTGAACCTAAACCTGAACCCGAACATCAAGAAGAAGATGAAGAATATGATTTCAAACGAGCTATTTAGATTATTCTAGAATCGTTTCAGGCACAGGGTCAAGCACATGTTGGCGGTGTGGCTACTCGAGAACATGTAGCAGAGGCCACCCAACCACTCCCTGTGGTTGAAGGCAAGGGAAAAGCAATTGCAACTGAAGAACAAGCTGCACAATCACTGTTAGCTCTGCACACGCCAAAAAGGAGAAGTACCACGGACCAATTTATATTCCAGAGGTGGACTCCAGCTACTAAAGAGGCATCAACTGGACCCTCTGCACAACCACAGGATGACGCATCCGCAAATATAGTTCGTGATTCTTTGTCTTCTGTGGATGCTGAAACAGGTGCTGATACAGACAAGACAAATAGTAGAGGTGATACAGAGATACTGCAGATTAGTGAAGAACAAGGTAAATATGTGGCTAACATGGTAGATCTAGAGGAAAAGACTACTAAAATTAATGAAGGCCAGGCTGGATCAGACCTTGGTAAAACACCTGAGTCTCGACCACCACTGGAGCGTATTCTACGTGACGGCGTCACAACGCATTCCACGATGGCGTCGCATATTCCATGACGGCGTCAGAGATCACGACCCAACCCATTATCTAGAATATTCTCTTTTATGACGGCGTCATGACTAAAATGCGACGTCGTCATAGCGTTCTTCCTATATACACAAACCCGAATTTAAGGTTTTGAGTGTGTAGCTTTAGAATAAAAAGAGGGTACGAACCCTAGTTCGTTTAGTAGCTGTTAAGGACGATTTTAGGGCCTAAAACCCCTATTGTACTTCCTCTAACTCATGTTTTAATCAAGTAAGGTTTATTTAATCATTCAATATGTCTATGTGTTGTTTGATTCATCTATGTTCTTGCTTTATCTATAACATGCTTGGCTAAACCTCCTATTGTGCTTATTTATGATTATATGAAACCTAGAATGTAGATCTTAGTGGTGTTGCTTCTTGTGATGGATGTGCATGTTAGGTATTAGAAAACCAGCTTTTTTCTGCATCGTTGTTGATATGTCTAGGAAAATATGATTGTGTAGAAAGGATACCATCGGGTAACAGTCTTCATACTACCTTGCCCCCTAATATGGTTGATCCACTCTTAATATATTTCACATGCACTTAGTATACCCTTGGGGGCCTTGTAATAGTCTTCATACTATCTTACTTGTGCGTTGCCTTAACGGAATACTAAGTAGACGGCGGGTTCGTGTAATTCATTCATGACTTAGGAAATAATTACATAGATCATCACAAGTGTGACAAAGCAACAACACTAGGAGAAGCAGTTTAGGGAGTAATACATGATTAAATAAACATAATTTTTTATTATATTGTTATCATCATTAGCTTAGATTATATTTAGTTAAATAACTAAAACCCAACCACCTCTCCAATTATATGATTTACTTGCTTTCCATAAAACACAAAAACACAAAAAGAATCTTCCCTCAACCTTTAGAATTCTATTAGACCATGATCAAGCCTTCCCAACCTATTCCTCGAGTGAACGATAACAACCCCCCGAGTCTTGCCTATACTACTACTACAACGATTAGGTGCTCTGCCTAGGGAGTTGTAAAACTTCGTGTAGAAATCTAATAACGACGTGGTACCTCTATCCGAAGCATGGACTCATTTCAAGGACTTACTCCAAAAAGTCCCTCATCATGGCATCGATCGTTGGCTCCAAATCCAATTTTTTTATGATCATGTATCCTTTCATCTTAAGTGCGAGATTGACCGCGCCGCCGGTGGCAAACTCCACAATAAGAACACCAATGTACTTAGGAAATCGTTGAGAACCTCGCCCTCTATGACCATGAAGGCTGGGATGAAACAAAAGAATTTGTCAAACCGGTCAAGGCCATTTCTACACCTTAAGGCATCCCGAAAACACCTGACCGGAGACTTCACGAGCTCGAAGACCAGATTAACTTCTTACTAAAAGGGTCACGACCGACGCCCACATCGAGCTCAATACACACCACTCAAGCTTATGTTAATGCTGTCCATCTGAACTCCCGTCCGCGAAATCAAAATGAACCACCAAAACTAAACACTTTCACTTTGCGTGA
>BQNB010118909.1:0-16408 GCA_026074375.1 Tanacetum coccineum
ATTCTCCAAATGCTTGACAACACGTGTCACTAGATGGGATCAACCGCCATTGCAGATAATGCAAATGTTGCATTGCTTTGTCAACAACATTCATGTGGATTATTCAGAGTTACTATGGGAAGGACTTTACTGCGATGTCTACTGCTGAGGCTGAATATGTTTCCTTGTCTGCATGTTGTGCACAAGTAATCTGGATGCGTACACAACTCTTGGACTATGGATACAAATACAATCGGATTCCGATGTACTATGATTCCAAGAGTGCCATTGCAATTTCATGCAATCCGGTCCAACATTCTAAGACTAAGCACATTGACATCCGGTATCATTTTATTAAAGAACATGTTGAGAAGGGTACTGTGAAAATTTACTTTGTCGGGACAGAATACCAACTTGCGGATCTATTTACTAAGGCGCTTCCAAAAGAACGCTTTGAGTATCTAGTTCATCGCATTGGTATGAGATGTATGACTCCAACTCAGTTGGAAAGCCTGACAAAGTTATCTTCTTGAAAAGTTCATACATCAAAAACATGTAAATAAATTTTTCAAAAACAAAAGAAAAAATTTGACATATTTTTATAAAAAAAACATAATTTAATAAGATCACATGATTAGATTCATGATTCCAAGTTTTTATAAAAAGCTTTCAAATTGAAAATACGGAATCATGATCTAAGGGGGAGTTCTTAAAATTTTCCATTCACATACATCATTTTGGAAATAAATTAAAAACGATGATCTCTCACAAAGACTAAATTTGAAAAACGTTTAAGTTTCAAGGGGGAGTTTTTATTTAAGCATTTTCATTTTGGGACTAAGTTCTTTACATGATTTCATTTCAATGGGGAGTTTTTGACAAAAATTCATTATTCAAGGGGGAGTTTTTTGACAAAAATTCATTATTCAAGGGGGAGTTTGTGAAAAATTGAAAAACAAATCGAAAATGATAATCACAGTGGCTAAATGTGTCAATTTTCAATTTTTTTCGATGGCTATAAAAGGGATGTCATTTTTGAATTTCATTTTTTCTATTACCGAATCCATTTACCAAGTTTGAGAAGAAATTCATTCCAGTCTTTTTGAGTTCATTACAACGATTTCTATCACTTTTCTTTCTCAAACGTAAGTGGGTGAGAATAATCAAAGAATAATCAAAATGTTAATTAATGATTATGTTTTATCGAGTTTAAAAACTCGGTAATATTGAAGATTACGAAGTTTTATGTGTCATGAGTTTTTTGTCAATAATTACAATCAAGGTTGATTATATGATAGATTCAGTAAAAATATGTGATGAATAGCCTATAATGATTAAACCTTAGGTTTAATTGAAATTCGGATGTGTATTGAGGTTTTACCGGTTCTGATGTTTATGAGTTTAATAGACTTCAGGTGGGTAATTCTAGAATGATAATATAAAGATTAAGTTTGGATTGAGTTTGGTTTCTTCTTATGTCAAAAAGATTCGGAGTTGTGAAATCAGTAATAGTCAAAAAAATCAAACTCAGAGAAGGTCAATAAGTCAAAATTCAGTAATACTAAAAGTTAAATTTCAGTGAAAGTATGTTTTGGAATACGTGTGAGGTGTTTTGAGAAAGAAAATAATGTTGATGTTATGCTTATGATGTTGTAATGCTTAAATGTTGTGGAAATACAAGATCAGTTTCTAAAGCGTGGTGAAATAATTTGAAAAAGGAAATTAAGTTTTTTAATGAATTCTGAGCTATGGGTCATATATATTATTCGTAATTGTTTTAAAGTGGACTAAGCTCATTGTCGTTTAGCCGTTTTCTGCAATGAAACAGAATGAGGAATGAGTGACGTGGTTGCCCATTCAATTATTGTATTAGAATGTTGTTCATTGTTTAGGACTTCATAAAAAAAGTGAAAGAAAAGTTCTTTCATGACTTGAATTGTATCCAATTCTCAATTCTTTAAGTGGACTAAGTCATGTCGACTCTGCACGTTGTCTATTGCAATGAACAGATGAGGAGAGAGTGAACTTAGTGTCCTACAGTTGAGGGTTTGAGTTACTGATTTATGTTATATTATAAGAAAGTTTTTGTCAAAAGATTTCTGGGAATAAGTTCTCAAAATATGGTTATTGTGTTAAACAAGACTACTTTTCACAAAACAATTTTACGAAGGTTGAATGGTTTTCTCTTTAATTTTTCATAAAAGAGTCTTGCTTAAAATCAAAGGAGAAATTTATCATTCTTGAAAGAGTATCAATGTCACAAAGGATTTTGGTAAGGAGTATCTAAAAACAGAAAGGAGAGCTATATCCATACGCGAAAAAAGCAAATTATAGTTTGTGTTCGAAAAAGATTGCAGAACACACCTAAAACTGGATAATCAAAAAAGAATAAAAGCGTATGCCATATGTGCAGGAAAAAGAAAGCCGAGCACATGGAAAAGAAATGATCAAAAAAAATATGTTCAAAAAGAATTTCCAGAACATATAAAACAGACAGAGTGGAAAAAGACAAAAATGTTAAATGAATTGTTTGTTATCTAACATCTCAATTGTATTCATTCAGTAAATTTCATTATGCACAACAACAAATGCAGCTGATGTACATCCAGATGAACTGTGTCCTCCAAACAAAGATTATGATCTTATGGTGCTAACAGAAGGTTGATTCTTTGTCATATGCAATGTCACGGAAAGCAAATTCTGAGAACATATCATGAATATCCATTACGATTCAGCATTGCAGCTTCTTCATCCGTACCATAGATTTATATGGCACAGTTCTGGCATACTTTAAAGGAAGACGGATCAAAGTATAGGCTCAAGTTTAATTTACAATACATAACTTAATATACATTCATCCTACTAACCCATTTCAATACCACACTCACCTTACACCAAACACACATTAAACCGACCCCCCCAACCAATTACTTACAATTTACCAAACAAAACCACATAATTATTAATAAAAATTATTCTAAAAACCAATCATAAACAATCCCCATTTCATCATCTCAATTCCCCCGAATATTCCATCACAACACCCATTCTTTACCCCACCTAAAACTTTAATTTCACCACTTCCATTTCATCACATCCCAAATATTAAATCAAATACCACCCCACATTCCATATTATACAGCTTATTACCAATCTTATTAAAAAACCAATCAACACCACCCACAACAAATAAACAACTCACATATTAAAACATCACCAATACCCACCACCCATCAAAACAACCATCCAACTAACATCCAATACCCTTCCAATACAACCCAATCATCATCATCTCACATTAACTCCACAAAAACACATTCACTAAACCACCCCCCTAATTACAACCTCAACCACTCAATTAATAACCATCATCACATCATCATTCTACAAACACTTCATAAATCTTCTTATAAATTTCACTAATAACAATCCTACATAACCTATAACTTTTACTGTGATGCCCTTCACGTCAATTAACCCTAGTATTCTTCTACACTTACTCTCCTCACACACTCTCAAAAGTGTCAAGCCATCTCGCCTCATACGCTTCCACTCATCTAGTCACTCCTAATCATAGAGGATATAGATGTATGTAGAGTTAAATCACAACCATAAACAATCATTAATTCCTTACCAAAAAACATACAACTTAGTCCTACTCCCACACCATCACACTACCAACTACACCACCCAAATATACCAAGTATGCCCATAATTCCTCACCATCAGAATGCTCCTACACAAAGTAATCAGTCCACTATCTCAAAGTCCCCCTCCTCACCCACTCGCTCTAGCAGTGTTAGTCTCCAGTCCCTACTTGTATGTATGTCATTAACATATATGAAATTTTGACATAGTAGAGTCCCTACGTCACATACACTCATAATGACGAATACATATAAATCTCTTTTTTCCACCCACCACTGAGTAAGACACCTATATGTCTGTCCCAATAGATGAGACCTATGTACCTCAGTCTAGACATCGTCTTCGAATACGAGATGCACCGCCGCCGTCGGAGAACACGCTGCATCAACTATCACCCTCCCGAGCGCTACTGACATCGATTGTCGATATAGATTAATCGTCACAGATAGCGCTTCGCGATTGATCTTCTACAACGCTAACGCGCAGACATAATTTCTATATGTTAGACTGAAGAATGACTGAGAACGTCTAGACTGAGCGAGTCGGACCACACTCAATATCCACTGTATGATAGATCTGATTCGCATCCCTACAGTTGCGATACCCGCACACCTCGCCCCGATTCAAGAGACATGCCCTAGTCACGTTATTCACTACCATTGTATTCTGATTGTACTCCATGAAGAACACATAATGACCGGTGTCATGCTATCGCGCTCATATCGTCGCCGCGTGAGCATTGGAAACATATAGATGAGGCTCTTGACTCCGCTCATCGCTCTCTCACACCACACACTTCGAGCTCGCTCGCGCACGCGCGCTACACCTATCACTCTCAGCATGAGCTACATGTGGTCGGAAAGCCAACACATATGTCACCAGCAAAGTAGTGAGAGATAGACAAACAACCCCTCCTGCGACTTTCAAAAGTGTACCATACAAACCCCGAGGTATACTGTGTATATACTTTCTACGCCCGCCCCTCGTGTGTGTGTGTAGTCTCCCACAATTTAATGTGCGAATGACGATCGTGTACTCTATATACACTATGGTCTTTGTGTGATTAAGTATACTCACAAAAAGTTTAGCTAAAGATGATCGACTTCTATCATTGGTTCAAGACAAAACCACCCGTCACGCCGCGCTCGACTTCCCTCGCTACATGAGCATTCTTTCACGTTTCTAAGGACGTTATGGTTACTGTTTGCACATCTACGGGCGAGGTTCATGCCAAGAAAGTCATTCAATACACTTGCTGATAATCTTCATGATGTAATGGTTGAGACATTACCCACTATGGTAGACAAACACATTAAGGAGCAAGTTATGAAGCAAGTTCCTGAACAAGTTCGGAAGCTCTCAGTTCTAGTGTTTGTTTGCGATAGGGTTGAATTTCTGGAGGAGGCAAAAGGGCGATTTTATTATTTATAAAGTCTTGAATTATATTTATGAGTCCATTTTTGTAAACCAAACTCACCCTATGTTGTTTCGCTAAATCAAATGCTCCTTATGCCGAATCTGCCCACCCAAACGCACCCTAATTCCATTTCTTCCAATCCAAACATCCCTTATTGCAATTATGTCCAACCAAACACACCCTTGTGCGGATTTTGCCCAACCAAACGCACCTTAATCTGTTCTAAAGAAACCAAACGACCCCTTTATTTGCCATATATAACAAACACCCTTTTCGGGCTTAAGCAAGCCAAACGCACCCCTTTTTGGGGTGTTAACCTACAACCCGACACACCCTTGTGGTTGTTACCACCAACCGCACCCTAGCTGTGAAACCGACAAACCAACGCACCCTAACGGGCTGATACAACCCAAACACACCCATTTCGGTGTTTTAAGTCCAATCAAACCAAACGCACCCTCGGCGTTGAATAACACAACAAACACACCCATCATGGTGCTTATCAAAACCAGCCGCACCCTTTGGCTATTTACTCTAAACCGAACCCACCCTTTTTGTGCTTGTTGATCCCACGCCTTGATCGATTCTTTACGTAGTAAAGAGTTTGTTACCTTGGAAGAATCCAAAATAACAAAGATTAAGACTTTCTATGTATACCAAAGTGTATGCGGAATCTACACTTTGATACTCTAGAGAAGTATATTAATGGAACAGTAATGACTAACACAAAATGAACATAAAACACACTGCTTCAATATTATTGAAATAATACGAGTACTCTTGAAGTACTGGGGTTACAAACCTTGAAGCTATTACAAATTTACTCTCTAAGTGTTTCTATCATTGAAAAGTATATCCATTCTAAAACTTAGGATCTCCTTTTATAGAAATACAAGGAGCCCTTTACAAAGATATCAGCCTATCATTTAGGTTCAGTTACAATTCAAATATAAACATTCCGAAATAGACTACATGCATTCTTATCTTCAGTTCAGCAGCTTTGACCATTTAGCAGTACTAACTCCTTCTACTAGCAGTACTAAGTAACATTGGCAGTACTAACTTTGTACTGGCAGTACTAACTCCTTTAGTACTGTTGGCAGTATTAAGTCATATGAAGATTTATTCCTAACAGTGCTTGACCCAACCCGGACGCACCCTCTTGTTGGTGATGCAAAACCAAATGATGCCCTTGTTGGTCATAAATACGAACCAAACGCACCTGCTGGTGCTATTAATAAACCCGACACACCCTGTTCGGGTTAAGAACCAAACCGGACGCACCCTTGGGTGGTGGTCACGGTGGTTGGTGGCGTGTACGATGATGACGATGATGGTGGTGGCTGCGGTGTGAAGAGGTAGCGGCGGTGAGGGGGTGGTGGGTTTAGGCGCGTGGCAGTGCGTGGTATAGGGGATCGGGTAGATCCAGTTGTGAGGAACCTTTTTGGATTCGGCCAGAAAAGTCCGCCGGAAAAGTTTTCTGGCGGCAGCGGCGTGGTGGTAGCCGGAATCCGGCGGCGGAGGGGCGGCCATTTCATTATTTTGTGTTTCTAAAAATCCTGCGAGGTAATATACATCACCTTCTGACAGTTTCGATCTCGTCCAAAACTAAAAAGTTGTCAGAAATCGTTTTTTATACATCAAATTGCTTTAGGAGCCCGAGATTTAAAAAATGCTATTTATGGTTCGGTTTCAATACGAGATCAGACTTATAAAATAACCATATCTTTTTCGTTTTCAAGCAAATAAATTAAAAAATAACATCCACTTGGGAAAACATGAATTTATTATTTGAAATATGTTTCCGAAAACATTTACCGGTCACTATTTTCGTAAAGTTTTTACGAGACAATAAAAGACCAAAAGTCAAGAAGTCAAGTCAGACCCAAAAAGTCAAAGGATAAAATCGTCATTCGAAATTTCAAAAACTCTCGGATGTTATAATTCTGATGATGATAATAATGATGTTGAGAAGGATGATAAAGATGGTGATGCTGATGATGAAGGCGATGATCATATGAGTGATACACAAGATGCTGATGATGAAGATGTCAAAACTGAATCCGATGAAGATGATATTTATAAGTACAAGATACGTGTGCGTAAAGATGATTATGCAGAAATGACAGATGCTAAAGTTGAAGAGTCTGATAAAGGTAAAGAAAAGGTTACCAATGCAGCAAAGGAAGAAGCTGAAAAGACTTCAGAAGTAAAGGATGATACCAAGAAAACCGAACTCCCTCCATTAAGCTGGCGCTGCTAGCGTGGGTAAAGTGAGTGAGGTGTCAAATTTATTTTGCTTGGGTACATTTGATTCCTATCAAGTGTTATATTTTAATTTCTGTCAATTTGCTTTCTCGTCAGTCTATCTTTTATTTGTTTTATTATGTTTTTGTAAACTCCAATTAATTATTCAATCATCACTTGGAATACACAGCGTAATCTTGATTACCCGCCACCAAACGGACTCCACGTTAGGATCACCCAAGAGCTTAATGAGATCCGCGTAATCTCGGCCATGATAGACTCTCACCTTAGGCAACCATTAAATGATTTTATGAACTCACATAATGTAATTGAAATGGATGCGATGGATCGTAGGATATCACCTTTTTTCTCCCTTCTTGGATTCGGATGATGAGTCGGATGATGGTGAAGTACTTAATGAGTTAGATGAGTATGGGAATGCTGGAAATGTTTTACTGTAATAGGATAAACAGTCTTGATCGAGAGGACTTAACATTCCCTTGTATGATAGGTTTTAGGAAGTTTGTTGCTTATTTTGACTCCTTTTTGCCAATGAAAATTATTACGCGTAAGGCTTATAACACTATAATGGTAGAGGGACTTGAAAGCACAGGAAGGAACTTGGTAGCTGTTGTTAGGGATGTTTATGTGTTTGTTGGAAGTTTTACCTATGTCACGGATTTTGTAGTGTTAGAAGACATAGGGGAGTTTATTGTAAGCGACATGGCAGATGTTGTGATGGGAAGACCCTTTAGGGATGTTATTCAATTAGAATACGATTACATTAAGGGCTTATTGCGTTCTCTGTCGAATCTTGGCAACAATACATCTTGTGGATGACTCGCACGATGCCTAGGCTTAAGAACTTTAACTAGAGTAAAGTCCCACTTATATTAGTACTTAGCCAACGAGATTTAAAGAGCGTACTTAGGTACCCATTTAAGAAGAATAAGTTGATGTATAAAAATTGCTTAAATCTGGGACCCGAGTACCAAGTAGATGAGAACATGAAAGAGTGGCTTGCCCATGGACATGTGAGCATGCACGAGATCAAAAAAATTTAAGTTTTCATTAGTATGTGTATAAAAATTTTGGGTCAAAATAATTACTTCCTACGCCTACGTATCAGTTATTACTCATCATTTTTAAGGACAAAACAAAGGCAAATGAAGAAATAGTTTCTAACGAGTTATGTCCCCCTACACTTATGTCTGAACTTGTCCTCAATGTTCTTAAAAGTACACAGAAAACGATATAAGGGGAAAATAAGGTATTTGAAACTCTTACGCCTATGGTTTTTGCTCAGATAAATGGTGAAGAAGTCAAATGATTCCCGGTCTAAATCGTCATCCAAGTAATCGGCACATGAACTCCTTAAGAACTACGGGTTTCTCCTCTCAAATATAACTCTGCAATCAAAGACACGAAACAGACTACACCTGGCACAAAAAATTAGGCCAGGATAATAATATTTAACGAATTAATTTGGGTTTTGCACTTAGGAAAGCAATAAGATAGGATGAATGTGACTATTGTATCGTGGTTTTCTGCAAGTTTGGAAAATTACAAATTCTGGACATTTATACAAAGTAACTTATTTCAAAAGTTCTTTAATGTTTAATCTTTTGTGCCATTGATCTTGTGCTTAATCCATGGAATGATCTAGGGATCCTACAAGTCCCAATCTATTATTTTCTAAAAAGTCCTTCTCACAACTAGGAGCACATAAAAATTAATTTTCATATATTGTTAAGATATGCTAAAAACATTTTTCACATATGCATAATGTTCTCTTACTTGCTGTCTTTGATATGCAGATTATATTAGATAAGGAGAGTTCAGAAATTCTTTGGATTTTCACTTGGACGATTCTTGGATGAAGATTTAGCCGGTTTATCTTGTTTCTTTTCCAATATTGAGAAAAACCAAGGGAGTATTAGTTTCTCTTACTTTTCTTATTTTCCCTTTATTCATTTTTCGGGTACTCATTGAACATTGAAGACAATGTTCAAAATAAGTGTAGGAGGAAATAAAAGCCTTAGAAACTATTCATTTAATCGTATTTGCTTTGTCCTTAAAATAATATGTAATATACTAAAACATAGTTTAGGACGGTAATTTTAGCATATATCGATGAAACTGTAGTATTAAAAGCGTCTCATGGATATGAGTTATATTACTAGCATAAAAACTCTACCACTCAAAAATTCCACCCCAAAAATGTGATGTTCGCCCCTAAATCTTTAGGAATTAAAGCATTTATGTTTAGTGCTTATGGGAGTGTACTGGTAGTATTATAAATTCTTGAACTTGCTTTAGCGATGCATCCCGAGACTGCTAGTGAGATCGCATTCGTGTGATTAGGATTTACTGAGTGATAAGAGGCATTAGGATAAACCCCTATTTTTAGCATGTATTTGTTATAGTTATGATGATCTCCTTGGTCATATAACTACCCCCACACCCTTGCTTTGCACTCATTTTTAGTGCAAGATACCCCTAGTACACCCCCTCCGAGTCTATCTTTTTAGTTTTCTTCTATTATGTATTTCGAGACGACCGAAAGGGGATTTCTTTGGATTAAGGAATTCCTGAATAGACTATTCCGGAATATTTAATAGCTGAAATTTGTTTACTCCCCACCAAAAATGTTACACCCAAATCGCCTTAGCCTTCCTTGTATGTACTCATTTTTAGTACATTATTGTTATCACATTTGTTAAACCCTAGTTAATTGTTTACTTGATTACATGGTTGCTAAGTCGAGTCATTATTAGTATATACAGTTTTGGGACGATTGAGATTCATGGTAGTCTTTATTATACGGAGAAATGGGGAAGAAAAGTTAAGTTATTACCCCCATGTTTGTCTAATATTCTCCATGTTTTGTTGATCCTTCTTAATTCGGGTCATTAGTTAGTTTATGTTATTGATTATTAAAAACCCAAGTGTAGGGGTGCAACTATAAACTCCGAGTCATGTTTATTTATGTTCAAGCGAATGGCAGGGCGAAAGTGTACGAAAAAAATCCAAAAAAATCGAGAAAAAAAATATAGAAAAAAATTGGAAAAAGAAAAAAAATGTACGGGCTGCCATTTTGCTTATGTATATGTCAAGAAAGTGTTGAGAAAAGAAAAAGAAAGAGTTTGATGTAGAGTTTGTATTATTGTCCTAGTGTGGCCGAGTCTTGGCTTAGCAACACCTTTTACATGTATTTTTGTGAGTAATTAACTTGCCACCAGTAAAAATTTCCCAAATATCCCCAACCATGTTTCCTTTACTCTACACCTTATGTTACAACCCTTTAAAGACCTCTTTGATAGTAATTCCTAGGTGCTTACGCCAAAGCGGTGGAGGTTTTGATCCTTTATCAAGCTTATGGTAATTTATATACTATGACAGGTAGTGAGTGTTTATTTCTTCCGTTTCCTATATTGTTATAATTCATTATTAGACCGAGAGAAAGAATCCAAACACTTATGTGAGGTGCTAGTATATAATTTCCGTGCTTTTAATTACGAGGTCTAATTGGTTGTGCCATAAACTATATTTATTGAGTAGGTTAAATGCCCTCGATTTTACTATTTACTAGGTAGAAAAACTCATTTGTTTAAGGACAAGCAAATCCCAAGTGTAGGGGTATTTGATGAAGTGTCATTTTGTACACTCTTTCGGGGCCATTTAACCCCCGAAATCATGCAAATATGCCCAAATTACATGCTTAATCGTTTCTTTTTGTCATTTTAGCATTTGAAGGCATTTGGAGGAAATACATGTGACTTGGACTTAATTTGGGAAGAAACAGGACAAGATTACAACTCTACACGGAATTGATCAAGAATTGGTTTATAGGTCGTAGAGATGGCATCAGGATTTCCTGTGACGCCGTCAAAGTGTTCAAGGGACGATGTCAAGATTTATTATGACGACGTCAAAGTAGCCGACTCTGAGAAGCCCAAAGAAGATTCTACGGGTTGACGACATCAAGATTTGTATGGAATGTCGTCACGATCCAAACTCTATATATAGAACCCTTGTTTTTAGGTTTAAGTGTGGAAAACTTTGGGAAACGAACCTAAGTCGTGGGTATACTTTGTAGCAGTGGTTTTAGATGATTTTTAGGGTTTTTTAACCCTTGTGTGCTCACCATAACTCCATGTTTAATTGCAGTGAAGTTCCTTATCCCTTTTAATCTTTCGATATGTCTATGTTTTGTTTGATTAATTATTCTTCGCTTTCAATTAACATGCTCGGCTAAATTTATTTGTATTTGCTTATGATTACATGAAACCTTGTTGATTATCCCTTTTATTATTGCTTCTTGTTAATGGTGTGCGCGTTAGGCTTTAGAAAACTAGCTATAAGATATTACGTTAGCATAGACGTCTAGGGAAACACGGCTAGGTTAGATGATACTCACGTAATAGTCTTCATACTAACTTGCCATTTGGGTAGATTCCGAGTTAGTTGTTTAATTTATTAGATACTTACACTTTACATTAACGAGGGTGACATGCAATCAAACGAGAGATATCAACTAGGGAGTAGTGCATGATTAGGTGAACACATTTGTTTAACCATAAGAGTTTTCCATCACTTTACTTTTTTTGCAATTAGAATAGAATTAGGAGTAGTTAGTAGCTTAATAAAACCCCTTTTAAACCCGAGATTTTACTTGCTTTCTAAAAAACATAAAAACACAAAAATAATCTTCCCTCAATCCTTAGCCTTAGTGGCATTCGATTCGAACCTAACCAAACTATTCCCCTAGAGAACGATCAATCCCCCCGAGTCTTACCTATACTAAACGATTAGGTACACTGCCTAGGAGGATTGTAAAACTTTGGTTTGCAATCACCGCACATCATCCAGACGCAAATCATGATCGAGAAAAATATGATATACGCCTGAAACACAAATGCCAATTTCAAAAAAGAATCAACATTCAAAATGTAACACCGCAAGGCGAAACTCATTCAGCAGCTAAAACGACGTCACCTTCATCAATTTTAAGGTGACAAACTTAGCAGACATTTGTAACAAACCATTCCAAATTATCCACAATATACAATAATGTGAGAAGACAAACACCATAAAACCTACAAATAACCCCAAAAAAACTCAACAGTTATCCGTAAGCCGAATCAGATTTAAAACTACACATGCAAAACAACCACTAACAATAATAATCACAACAAACAAAGAACACTGACACACGAATGACTAATACAAACCCAAAAAATAACCTGAGCACCAAGAACAAATCCAAAATATTCATAAGCCAAAACGGATTAAAAACTCCACATGCAAAACAAACACCAACAATAATAATCATAGCACACCAACAACACCGACACACGAATCACTAATCTCAATAACTATAAACTAAGTACCATTACATACAACAAACCAAAAATATCCGTAAGCTACCAAGATCAAATAATAATCATAGCGCGGGAAGAACACCGTAGCACGATCGCGACAGAAAACCTAGAAACAACCAACGCTTAAAACTAAACATACATGTCACTGTAGCACGATCGGTGAGGATATCAAAAAACGCGTCGGAGACAAAATCATAATCCTCAAATCTTTACCTTATCTACGGCGTAGAGACAAAGTCACGTCTACATCGTAGAAACCTCAAATACATTTTCACCTTTTTCTTCAAACGTGGCCTCTTTTTGTACCTTTTCATTCCAATGCCTCATTTAATCCATTTCTGCATATGTGAAGCAATTAAGTACCAAATTCATGTAAAAGAATATAAAAAGCACTAAACGGAGGATAATGATAACAAAAAAGTGTTATTATTTGATTTATCACCTTGTTTTTTTACGTAGCCGCTACACCGTAGAGACCTAGATGTCTTCACGTCGTAGAGCCAACAAGGCCTCTACGTCGTAGAGATAACAAGGCCTCTACGCCGTAGAGATCTCGCTAACTATTATCCTTTGCAATGTCAAAACGTAGTTATGACTTGACGTAACACTTTTAAACCTAGAATTCACTTTCATAAAACATAAAATGATGTTTACAAGCAAGTCTAAAAATTTGATAACACACGAAAGCTTTTCTAATACAAAATAAGGAGTTACCCCAAACACTAGTATGACCCAATACTACGTTGCTCGTCCATAATCTTACAAAAGACCTATAAACTGTTTACAAACTTATTAAACCTTAAAAGTATTTCTACTAAAACATGTTGGGGCATTTACAAGCTAAAATCAAAGTATGCGGATGAAATGCTCGTTACCTATACCCACGAGCACACCGTTCCTACAAAATGAATTATCTTCTACTTTCTTTCAAGCCCCAATCCTGCTTCACATACCTACAAATAACATAATTAATAATGGTAAGTTTTGATGACTTAATGAGTAAAACGGATCTAAAACCAAACATAACATAAGTCATGAGATAGGTGTTATCTTGCTATTAAACCACCCATGTCCTAAATGGGTCATGACATGCTAAAACTAACATAAGCTACAAATACTATCTTTTCCAATCTTTAATTGGAGTACTAACATGAATGTGATATTTGATAATCGTGCTAACACCTTGTTACTAATATCACGATATCAAATCATCTTGCTACAAAAGGTATGATATTTAATCGTCTTACTACTTGTATGATATCTAATCGTCTCGTTGCTTGTACAAAATTCCCTTGGCAAAAATTCATATGCATCCTTTACCCTCTTGCATGGATGTGATCCGGGTTACTTATCATACATGACGTGAGTGCATAAAGCACGGTCTCCATATGAGACAAATTAACCTCTTGCACGTATGCAATCCAAGTTACTTGACTACTAACTTGAATAAGATTTCCTGATGTGCTTAGCTAAAACGTTATAACATGACTAATGGTGCATACCTTTGTCACCCGTAACATGGCTAATGGTGCATATCTTGGGCAGGCGTGACTGCTACTGGCTATATCCGAAACAATACATAAACATGACTAACTTTCGATTATGTTTGTATCATAACATAAATATAGATAACATTCAGCTATGTCTGAATCATAACATAAACATGGCTAACTTTCGGCTATGTCTGAATCATAACAGAAACATGGCTAACTTTTGGCTATGTCCGAATCATAACAAGAACATGGCTAACTTTTAGGTATGTCTAAATCATAACATAAACATAACTATTTTTTGCCTATATTCGAATCATAACCTATGCATAACTATTTTTGGCTATTTTAGAATCATGCCATAAACATAACTATGCTACTGAACGTGCTAAGCTATTTCTTTACTCACCTATATGATTGGGTTAGGCTTTCCACTTGCTTTTCACGAGCACCTAAACACATAATAATCATACTAACACTATTAGAATCATTAGTTCATCTAATATTTAAGAACTTCCATCATTTGCTACTAAACTTAATCATATGGGGCCTTCTGTCAAACACCCTTTTACTAATATGAACTAGTCATTATCATCATAATTTCATAACATTAATTCTTCCTATATTCATACCATGATTTATACTAATAATTCTTATCATAATTCAAACATAACACAACTATCTAAAAGCATTAATCATCATAATCAAAGCTATGGTTGTTATAAAACCCCAATTCACATAAAATCCCTAATTCACAAATAACTGAATTCTTGATATAAACATATGCTTACCTTGGTGGAGAATTATCAAAAACACTTAAAAACCTTCTTAAGATTACATCAAATAACCAAAACTTGAATCTCCAAATCCCTCATGTGGTTTCTTGCTAGTGAAGTGATATGCTATAATTTTCTTCAAAATGGCTAAGAAAGGCACATCCTTATAACACATGTGATTAATGGGTTTAATCTTTGTATTTTAAGTGTTATAAGCCCTTAAAGGCATTTTAGTAATTTTTCCTTTCAACTTAACTTTGCACTATAAGTCCCTATCGTTAAGTCATTACACCAGAGGTCCTTTTTCGTTATATATTTGTGTAACATGTGCATATTTATATATACTCATTAGAAGTGTTAAACGACGTCGTTTACGTCACTCACATAACTACTGTTTAACTTAAACACTACTGTTCAACTTAAACACTGTTGATGGCCCAGCCCATCTTCGTTAGCCTACCCCATGGTTAATGGCCAGAATCTGTAAATATCTCCCATCCTCTTTGGTATATCACAACAAACTCGAAAATACAAAAAAAATATAATAGACCTCAGCTTGATTTAGTTTCATATCTCTTAAAGAGATTTAAAGAACAATAACGATCTTTCATAACGAAATAAATCATTTCATCATTGATCTTTTGAAAGATTTAACTTCTCTTGTATATTTGAAATTAACAAAGAAAGAATAAAACGTTGAAGTTACATCCTTTTCTTTCTTTCGGTTTCTCAAGAACAAGAACAAAACCGAAAAACATAAACCCAACCAAGAACCTACCTTTTATCTTTCCAGTTTCTTGAAGCCGGTTGATAACAAAAACAAAAGGGTGTTTCTGGTTCTCATAGAAAAACCTCCATGTTAATAACCGTTTTCTCCTCCAATAACTGTTTTCTCAACTGAATTTCCCGCCATTTCACCATTAACAAAAAACCACAAAAAAGCTTCATTTCCTTATGAATTACTAGCCTATTTTCAATTCCAATCTTAGGTTTCGATTCACCATACTATTCCGCACATATCCCCACCAATTTCATCTAATTTCATGATGTCTTGATTCTGATTTGAAAGTAGTTTTTTGGCGTGAAAATTGTTTATCGATTTTTTGTGTTCAATTAGTGATTCTATTGTCCTCTATTATGTTTGTTAGTGCTGTTTTGGTCGATTGTAGCTGATAATATGAGTTTTTCAATTTCCCCCCAAAATTGATCAAACCCTAAGTTCATCATGAGGAATCAAAGAAATTCAAAATTTCCCCAAAAGTTTGATAATACAATTCATAGCATCAATTCAAAAACTAATAAGAAAAATGTCTCAAAAAATAAGAATGGTGGTATAGTAAATGATGTTTCTTTTTGTAACAACTTTTTGTTATGTGCAATATTGATCATCCATCTCATTTTAAGGAAACACATTAAAGTGACATATGTCACTTCTTAATTAAAAAATCACCTTTATTTTTAAATTGA
>BQNB010118910.1:0-16635 GCA_026074375.1 Tanacetum coccineum
ATTGTTCCATTCTATTACCATTGTTGTTCTTCTTAAACACTAAAGGTTAGATTCCGCATAACCTTTGGTGAAACACTTCAACAAAGTTTCTCATATTATTATCTTGTGATTACCAAGGTAATAATAACCTTATAACCTAAGGCAGTAGATCTAGCTTTTTGGGACTCAACAAATTATAAGTGAGGAGATGGCAGAATATATTAATCTTCCGAGTTGGAATCGTCCTGTCTACTACTACGAAGATGATGACGAGGAGTATACTATCGCAATCACACCCGATTTACCAACCGAGGAACCCGATAACTCTCTAAGTATGGGGGACGAGCATCTTAGCACTATTCCGGAGACGGAATCGGACGAAGTAATAAAGTCTAGTGTTGAGAACCTTGTCCCAATCCCAAGTGAGCCCGAGGATTTTTCCGATATCGAAAGTGAGTGTGATGTGCCCGTTTGTGATGATTCTACAACTTTTTCTAATCCTCTTTTTGATTCTGACAACGATTCTACCTCTAGTGACGACGAGTCATTTTCTAATGAGAACGTTCCAAAGGAAATTTATTCGAACCCTCTTTTTGATGAAGAAATCATTTCTGATAAGATTGATGCTTCGATCATTTCTTCTCTTAAGATTAATTCTCTTCTCGAGCAGTTCTCCGGTGAACTCGCTCATATCGATCCGATTCCACCAGGAATTGAGAAAGCCGACTTTGATCTAGAGGAAGAAATCCGTCTTGTTGAGAATTTCTTGTATGATAATTCATCTCCACGACCGCCGGAAGAACTTAATTTGGAAATTGCTGATACGATTCTTGAGTCTCTATCTCCATCTCCTGTCCCCGTTGAGGATAGTGACTCTCATATGGAGGAGATCGACTTATTTCTTGCTACGGATGACTCGATGCCATCGGGCATTGAGAATGACGACTATGACTCGGAAGGGGTATTTGTTTTCTTGAAGAATTGCTTAGCATTGATCCCCTTCCCCTTCCTGAAATTTAGTCATCTAACCTTGATCATTTTAATGATCCGTCATCTCTTCGTCCTCCTCCGGAACCACCGGATGTTGAGGTTTTCTTTGATTTTGATCTTGATACGGGTGTTTTGACAACCAAAGTGGTGAAGGGTATTTCTGAACACTATGTTCTTATGCCTAATATTTTGCCCACCCTTCCCACCCTTGATCTGGATTTGGACTTCACTCCTTCTCATGATTCCCTTGGATCCGGAAACAAGATTTTTGATCTGGGGATATTCATTGAAGTCCAATCCGAGAGACTTTTATCACGGGATAAATTTTCTATTTCATTCATTCGTGATCCTCTTTATCTAGTATTTGACACTTTGCTTCCGTTTTCATCCGAAAACGAGGATAAAGTGTTCAATCCTGGTATTCTCATTTCTCCTCTCTTATCTCATCGGGGCGAAATCACTTCTAATTTTTATAAAAGCCCGATGATGATTTCTGCAGGGGACATCCCTCTCTTGGTAGTTCTATATCTCCATTTCTATCCTCCTTAACCAGCTCAAGTATGGGGGATCGAGTCAAGCTAGAGACTCGCACAAAAAGAAGCGCTTCTCAAGAGGCAACCCGTGTCTTTTCTTCTCTCTATTTTCTTAATAATAAGTGAGAGTGTTATTTTATAGCCCAAGTGTGGGGGCGTGTTTCTTTCTATGGTATGTGGTTTTGTTTTTGCAGGATTCCTTAAGATCATGAAGACCCGTGCTTGTTTTCAATATCCAATCGCCCGTCTTCAATCTTAACTTATTATGGGTATTCCTTAATCATGATCATGTATATATATTGTGTTTCCCTTTTCACACTTAGAATTTTTTGCATTTGCTTTTTTCGTTCCTAATGTGGGGGTAAAACCCGATATTTTTGAACATTGAGGCCAATGTTCCATTCTAAGTGTGGGGGGATTTCTATCGAAATGTGATCATACATATGCCTATATGTGTTCCCACGCAACTCTATTTTGACCAAAATTATAAATTTTTTATTGTTTTATTATGTTATATATATATATATATATATATATACATACATATAAATATATATATATATATAAATGAAGAAAAAAAATGATGAAAATATTAAAGTTTAGAAATAAGTAGGCCCATAGAACTAGGTAGCTTTTGACTTGACCGAGTTTTAAACTATAGCTTTCTCCTTAGCTTTTTAGACTAAGCATTTGCTCAACTTTAAAATTATGCAATGGATGAAATATGATAGAGTTAAATATAAGTTTGATGCTAAGCGTGGACTAGTTGGATATCTTTAGAGCTCATAGAGGTTAATTGTGGCTTTTTGCTCCCACCACCTTACTAAACGCTATATAATTATTGAATAAAATAAAGTTGCTTTAGGTTTTTGCGATTCTTAGTTTAAATCACTTCGTAGATATTCCTTCTGGTGAAAGTAAGGTACACATTGAGGTTTTGTCAGTGTTGTGGGGAAATAGACTCCTGGACCATGGTCGGCTCGCATACCGATGTGACAGTCGTTTAAAGGGTGGAGGAGAGAATAATAATAAAAACTGTGGGCTGATAAAGTTTGTTGCATATTGCCCACAACCGATGTTGCAGCCTTCAAAATATGGCACATATTTATAATAAACTAAGACTGATAAAAGTTTGTTGTATCTTGCCGGCTCACAACCAATGTTGCAGCCTTCTAAAAGGTCGAGGAAATTACCGAGGTCGAAATATGTTTGCTGCATCTTGCCGGCTCACAACCAATGTTGCAGCCTTCTAAAAGGTCGAGGAAATTACCGAGGTCGAAATATGTTTGCTGCATCTTGCCGGCTCACAACTGATGTTGTAGGCTTCTAAAGGACCAAGGTTTAATAATGTTACAATAATAATAAGTATAAAGCTAAATTTTGACTCCGGGGTTATCTAAATAAAGCCTCCGTCTCTGGACTCGTAGTTGAGTTGTTTCGGATGAAATAAAAAGTATAACCCCTAAATCATGCAAAATTAGAACCTTAATGTGGACCTTATTCTCACCATATCGTCTCTTTAGTAAAGGATTTCAAACTAATTGTGGTCTAAACCGGGTTTACTTTATATTAATAATGGCATAATTTATTTGTCACCAATAATAATAATAATAAAATCTTTAGAGGAATTTAGGAATAATGGAAGCGAAAAGTTAAGTTTATACTTACACAATTAGCATTTACGAGTAGTGTTAGCATCTAATCTTATATTTAACTGTGATTTTGTTTGAAGCTTAGTTTGAGGGTTGTGAAAATCAAGGATGACGAACTCCCGTTCTTAAAGTCTTTTATATAATGTTATTTAATTCTTATCTTAATTTTTATATTTTATTGAATAAGTGGTTAAAACGGGGGCGCTTTCAAAATAAATGATTTTTGAACCTTCTTAATGGACCTTTTTTGTTCTTGTTTGATTTTGAGGGGTCATAAGTTAAAAGGGGATTTTATTATTTATTTCCGGGCGTGTTTTATTTACATTGCGTGTGGGACCAGCAATGGCTTAGTGTGGGGGAATCTGATGTGTGCTAAAACACACATCATTTGTACCCCGGAAAACACATTAAAATGGACTAAAACACTAAAATATGAGTAATTATGTTGCAAATATGTTTGGTTTGTGTTTTTATGTCTTACAGGTACAAAGGATTGAAAACGAAGCAAAAAGGGTAATTTTTGGGTGACTTTCGAGGACGTTTTCACGTTTATCGAGGTTCAAACGAAGTCGTTAATATTCCACGATCACACCATTGGAAAGAGCATGAAATTACGAGTCTATGGTACCTTACTTGATCCATGAACCTTTCTTATTTGAACCGTACTCATCCTTATTTGAACCTTTAGTAAACATAAATCTGAACCAGGCAAAAAAGCCCATAAATATAATATGTTTACCCTTATATTACGATGCGTGGGCTTAGCACAGATGGAAGTGGTGTTGTGTTTAAGACTATGACCGAGAGGTCATGGTCTCGAATCCTTCCATGGCTTTCTTTGCAATTTCTACGTCATCGCCACATGGCGCCACGTCAGATGACACGTCAGATAATGGGTCCCCACCAGCTAACGTGGCACTGCCACGTGGCACCCGTAGACCTGTTGACCGCCACCGTTGACCGGTGGTCTGGCGGTGGTTGACCGGTGGTCCAACGGTGGTTGACCGGTGGTGCGCAACCGTTGACCGTCGATGACCGCCACCGTTGACCGGTGTCCGACGGTGGCTCCGGTGAAACGTCACTGGTGGTTGTCCAATGACAGCACGCCACGTGGCGGCGGCTAATGAGTGGTTATTAATTGCAGGTACGAGGTTCGGGTACGAGGTACGAGGTTAGGAGTACGAAGCAATCATTGGAATCATCTAGAAGGTGACGTGGCAGCCTCCCATTAGAGGATCTAGTTGTATACAATATGGAGGTTATGAGGTTTCATCCGAGCCAATCATTGGCATAATTAATACGTGTAAATGGCAAATGATGAAAATACCCTCTATATCTGGATCTCTCATTGGCTGTACACCTGAAAGGACGAAAATGCCCCTCCCACTTGATGGCTATAAAACAGACGTAGCAGATGGCATTTGGGAGTGTTAGTTTTTAGTTTATTTTTCATGGTAGTGTAGGTTAGTTTTAAAAGTAGTGTAGTATAGTTTTTAGCTTATTGTAAAGCTTTAATAGCTCATTTAGCTTATGTAATCAAGGTTTTTGAGCTATTAATGAAGATGCCTTAAGGTTGGGATTTTATAAATGCTTATTATGTTATTAATGCTTATTTTCTTTTTTTATGCTTATTCTTCTACTCTTCTCGTTTTTTTGCTTATTCCAGAATAAGCTCCATAGCTTATAGCTTAATTTTGGATCCGTTCTCTTAAGCTTATATTCTTAATACTTCTTTAATGCTTATTTAACTAGCTTAGTTATTATTGTTGTTTTGATTTAGGCTTTTCGAGGTGAGCTTATTTTAGCTTATTTTCGATGCTTATTTTTCTAGCCTTATTGTTTTTATATCTAACCTTAAATTATACCCGTCTCTTGGTTTACAGATTGATTGAACACCTTGGTTTCGGGTGGATTAGATCTAAAAAATATATAGATCTTATATTTTTAGCTTTTTTTTCTAGCATAAAGTTTGTTGCTTTTAAGATTCTAGCCTTATTTTTTTCTTTCTAGATCTAAATCCTTAAATATACCCGATCAGAATTGCACTTGATTGAACATAAAACTCTTAGTTCGGGTAGATTTAGAAAACTAAATTTTTTATCTTTTTATTAGCTTATTGTCGTAGAATAAAATTCTAGCCTTATTTTGTCTTAGTAGCTGTAATATTATCTTGTTCATTCTTAATCCGTTTGTTTGTTTAATGTTTATAAAATATATCCAACTCTAAGAGCGAGCTTAAGGATCTTAAGGTTATAAATAGAATAAATATTATCTTTATGATTTTTATGGAAGTAATAGTAGATAAAGTTGACACATTTTATTTGCTAATTATGAAGTAGAAGTTTTTTAGTATAAGCTATTTGTTTATTAAAGATTGGTAAGATCGGGTTGTTTTATAAAACATACTGCGTTCTTCATTTCGGGTCCATTCTCATTTCTCTTTTCAATTTTATTATTTTAATATTTATTTAGTTTAAAAATGTTTATGTTTGCTTTGTTGATTAGTGTTAGCTTAATCAAACTGCGTAATGAATAGATTTTTATATATGCTTGCTAAGTGTTAAATTATTTAGTGAATTAAGTGTTATTAATATAAAAAAAAGGAAAATATTGATTTGTAATTTTTATATTACTTAAATTATTGTTTGGGTTATTCGAGCAGAAAAAAGTCGTAAGAATAATTATGCATTAATTTAGTAATCGATATCTTAATAATTGTTATTTTCAATACAAGACAACGTTGTGAGAAGATAATTCGTTAGAAAAGATATTGGTTTTCATCCAATAGTGACTTTAGTTTTTATATTTAATTGTTTTATATTTTTTCCCCACCCCCAACAAACCCCTTTTTTTTTAAAAAAAAAATGGATCTATCAATACACTTAGCTAGCATACCTTTTATAATATATCGTTCTCTGTTTAATTGCTCGCTATTTGCTATCTAGTTTTAATATAGTTTCTTTTTATTAAATTTTTATTTTAAAACCATAAACAAAAATATTCGATATTTAAGCATCAAACAAAACGCTTTCGTGGATTTCAAATTCATCTCTCGTCGGGGAAATACGACACCGGGAGAAAACTATTACTTATCCTAGAGTAATTTGTCATATCAAACGGAATACTCTCTATATTAATTACTATTTGATATTATATATTATATATATTTTATCGAATCAGTCAACAAACTTGTTGAGTGAAATTCATAGAGTTTAAAACAATCCATAAGAAATAATCTTTGAACACATAATTAGTTCTCGGGAAAACATTGCAACGAATACAATGTATAACAATCTCTTTTCTTTCACACATTAAGCTCATGACACTAAACATTAACAAGCACATATCTTTTCATATGCCAATTTTCCCCAAAACAAGGTATTATTGTCATATACCTACTACTTCTAATTACAAAACGTCTGTTTGACAGGGTGTTCACAGGATTCTTACCCCCGGACTGGGTTTTGTCAAAACCCAATAGAACTATTTTAATTGCAATACTTTCACCTCGCAAGGCAATTAACCGGTTCATTAAATGAGGGGGCTTCGACAATAGCTACTTATGACGGAAACAATCTCATAATCGGGGTCCAACATACATAAATCATATGTGTTCAATTTATAAAACAAACACTATCCCCCATCTGGGTGTTTAATGAAAACATTCAAAGCTTTAAAAGCGAGCTATGACTCACCTAAGCAAATATTCCCAATTCAATCAAATCAACAAGCGAAAATAGCTCACGTCTTAAACCGCGACCTATATAATACATATATAGCGGTACGTGACTAAAAGTATAATAACTCATATAATGCATACTTGCATCTATATATATCATTATTACGTATATACAATCATATACTACAATCTCTAAGTGCGACGCAAAACAATTCTCTTTGACGCACTAACAATATTACAACACTTTTCCATAAAGTTTCTATTTTTAGAAAGTTACCGAAAGTAAGGATAATATAATCCGAACTTCATATTTCGTCATCAATTAACTAACATTACAAACCCATTGTTCATTACAAACCATATTCAAAAGTTTACGCAAGTTTGACTTTCAAAAGTCAAACTTCGTAGTTGACTTTTACACCAAAAATAACCAAACTTGACTCGGCCGTAAAACATTTATTATTAAGAGTTACATGACGATCTACCTAGCGAAATGTAGCTAAAGGCGAACACTATCACTTTTCCTTATCAAAAATAAATTTTAAAAATTTCTTGACTCGCTACAAGGCGATCAAACTTTCTGGTCAAACTTGGTCAACACAAAACCTATTAAAACGACACTTTTGACACAATCCAACTATAAAATCATGCTTAACTATCCTATTTAAGCATACTAAAACCATCAAACTTCGATTAATAACCAAATACATTTTCAATAATTTCCCGTACTTGAATCTTATAGCAATAACCATAATACACGCAATATAATCAAATTAATCATATAAGAACATAAATAGAAAGCTCACAATGCTATAACAAAAACCAACCATGGTTTCCCCTTGGTGCTTAAAATCAGACGAAACCAACAACACAAAAACAAAACATTTTTCAACTAAACCAATTGCTCAAAACACTAATCTAGCAATTATAAACACCCCCTTATACTCGAAATCTTCAAGAACCAACCAAAAATCTAACTTCTTCAAAACTTAATGCATGTGGGATTTTAATAGTGGGATTTGTAGGCCTTGATAAAAGGATTAATAATATGTAAAAGGTTTTTAATGAATGTCGGAAATCAATCGGAAAATGGTGGTGGTTTGTTTGGCCAGTCGTACAAAAGAGAGGAAAAGAGTTTGAGGTTTTAACACTTTTAGTCACTCTAACCTTTAAGTCCTTCAAAACTAGTACAAAGCGTTTTCTTTTTAATTTAAAATCGGCCAAAGACTCGGGTCACACCACGTTTGTAAATATTTTTAATCCATCCCACTAATTTTTCTTTAAAACGTTTAATAAAACGTTAAATCGCGTAAAACACAACCTTTAAACATGGTTTTTACAAAAACTCAAGGAAACGCCATAAAATACAAAAATAACATAATCACGCACTCGGAGCGACAATGTAAATTTTTCTGACTTTCTCAGACGCTAAAAACAAATAGGAACTCAATCACGGCTTGAAATTACCCAATAAATAGAAGTTTTCATCAAACCTTATATAGCATAAACGATTATAATTAATTACGTATAAAAATAATTATCATAGCTCGGGATAAACGTTGACCTGAAACTCGGGTTGTTACAACATAGGTGTGTTAGAATCTGGTGTTTTGGATGGCTCTACCTATTTACAAATGTTGCTCGAGGACGTGAGAGGTTCTGAAAACCTAACTTTCTTGACATTGATCATGGGTGTAACAGCTACCAATTTCTTACTAGGTTTATACGCATTAGGGCATGTGTCTCGAACACAAACAAGTAACTCCTGAATTCTTTTGCCATGCTTACAAGCAAAGTCTAACGCATTATCTAAAGGTTGTTTTGCTTTAGCCTGTTCGACTATTCCCCGAAGAGTATCTGCTTGATCCTGAGTGTACTTATGATAGTCTATGTAAGCGTCCCTATTTGTCAATAACCTAGGAGCTAAAGGATCTAAAGCAAGTTTGAACATCCCTGGAGCAATAGATGTGGCATTAGTTATTGTGGCAGCATTATCAAGCACATTTTTACCTTTTAATTTCTTTAATTCATTTTGTAATGCTGTTGTCACAAAAAAGTTTTCTTGAATTTGACCTTTTAAATCCGCATTTTCCATCGATTTATAGTTCAATTGAGCAATCAAAGAATCATAGTGTTCTTTAGAAAGAGCACGAATCTTTTTAATTGAATCAAATTGATCTTTGTAAATCTTTTTCAAATGCTTAATTTCTTTATTTTAACACTCGTTTTCAGAAAGTAATTTGGCCACACTATACTCCAATTCAATGTTTATGGTCTCAATTTCATCCATGTCATGTTTGACTTTCTCTTCCTTGTCATTTTATCTCATAGATTTGATATGTTCCTTCAACTTACAAATTGTAGTGTCTTTAGCTTGTAGCTGAGCTTTAAAATCATTATTTTCAAAATATTCTAGAATTTCAAGAGCATTTTTATTATTACTTAATGAATCCTTTTGAAAAATTTCTTGATGGAGTCACATTGTTAACTCAAGAGAAATGAAATGTTTTTTAAGTTATGAGTAACTTTTCAAAAGATCATCGTACGTATTTTGTTTGTTCAAACCAGCATCAAGATCCAAACACTTCACACAATATTCACTACTTTGCATTTCCACATTCACATCATCAAAAATATCAGTAGAATTCATCATACACATCATAACATCTTGAGACATGATTTGTTGTAAGAGTCAATTGTTTTCAAGAAAAAGTTATTTCTTATGAATTTCAAAACACTGTTTTTCTACAAAATACTGTTGAACAGCAGCTTCTATCTGGTTAAAAACTGTTTGTACTTCTGTTACCTCATTTAAAAGATGTTTATCAAACACATTAAATATGTCTTTTGAGGTCTTTAAAAATAGAATTATTTCGTTTAGAAAAACAGTTTTAGGGTGTTCAAACCCCCATTTCCCTTCTGTTATAGCATCAGGTGTAATCCACTTTTTCACCACAGTGTCAAATTGGCCAAGATGGTATTTAAGCTTTTTAAGGCTTGTATCAACCAGGCTTACCTTAGGAAGTTCCTTAGGAGCCTCAATTTTGACTGGCGACGAAGCAGATTGGTCAGTATTAGGGTGTGAAGTTTGTAACCAGAAAGCATGTTCATCAGACAATTCTTGTTGTGGAACAAAAAGTTTACCAAATTCTTCAGATAGTCGATTTAACTCAACATAATTAATTATATTAGTATTAACTTTCTTTTCTTTTGACATTGTGTCGTTTTGTTTTGCAAGCATTTTGGATCGACTTACTTCTTCCAAAATCAATGTCTCTTCAACATCAATCACAGGACTAGCAGCATGTTGACTAGGTATAACACTACCATCATACAAGGTTGGCTTAATCTGTAGAGCTTTTTTGAGATAAAATGGATTTTGATAACCAAGAGCTTGTTTGTGAGCGTTATCATAAAAAACTTGTGGCTTTGTTAACATGTGCACTGTTTGAGCAGATTGACCCACTTTGTAAACGATATTGTCTAGTTCCTTTATCTTCTTTTCTAAATCAATTTCTTTATACATATATTTACTTTCTTTTTCTTTGGATTCATTTTTGAAAACAGTAAATGATTGCAATAAAGATTCCTTTTCTTTGATTTGATTAGAAAGATTTTGTTCAAGTGAGTCAATTTTCTATTTAAGTGCAATCTTTTCCTTAATCATATCATCCATTTAAGAATCAATCATTTTTTCATGTGTGCTTAAATCAATATTAAGACGTTGTTCAAAAGTTTTGACTCGCTTTTTATATCTCTCAAGCTTAGCGGTTAAGGATTCAATATTTTTTTCCTGATCAGCCTTTTCCTAATTATTTACATGTTTAATCATTTGTTCTGACATTTGTTCAATCACAGATAAAATCATTGAATCTTGTTGTGCATATAAATTAGTATCTTGAACAGCTTCCTGTTGCATTTCTTGTAAATATCGAGAGTATGGAATGATATTACTATCACTCGTTATCTCATTATCTGTAAAATCAACAACTGGTGTTTGTTCAAAACCTTGCATTGCATGCACACTTTGATCATGCATATCAGTTTGACTGGGTTCAAAATGAGGTACCTCTGAGATAACGTCTGAACCATAGTAAAGAAGATTAGCCATCAGAATTGCCTTTGCATTAGATACATCATCACAGTCAGAATCATAAGAATCAAGATCCTCAGTCTGGAAAGTTGTCTAAGCAGCTTGACTGTCTGGAATGTCTGGATCTGCAAGAAATGCAAGTTGCTCTTAATCTAAAATTTGACCAGAATCCTGTGCTTCAGCCAGCATTGCCTTTTCTTTAAACCATGCAGCGTTCCTAGGCCTCTTTGGCTGAGTGCATTGCCTATCCATGTGACCTTCACCTTAACAATTATAACATTTAACCACCCTTACTTGCCCTCCTGTATTATTTCCCCCAAAACTAGTAGCATTTTCCTTATAACTAGTACCAGTATAACTTTATCCTTGCCTCCCTTGAATTTGTTGCACAGTAACCTTGTTGTATTGAATGGTGGCCTGGTTTCTCGGATTAGAGGAAGTTCTAAGTTGATTATTGGTTGAAGGGAACCTTAAAGAAGCTACAACTATAAGAAAAGCCATTGCCTTATTGAGACAAGCAATTAGATCATATCCTTGATTAAACACATGAACAACAAGACCTGAGTCCATTAGACGGAACTCAGTTAATGGTTATGTTGAAGATTGAGGTGAGTTGTAAGCAATTGGTGGAACAGATGAGGTTTGATGAGACTGATATTGCTGTGATGGTGGAACGGATGAATGACTAATTTGTGGTTGTGATAGATGAGGTGGTGGATACATTGGTGAGTATGATAAAGGAGAGTAAACTTGTGGTATCATGGTATTTGTTTGTTGAGGAAACTATGTGGAATTGTATTAAGAGTAATAGTTGTTAAGTTGAGACGGTGATTGATTGTAGTTAGCAACAAATGCAAAAGGATCTTGGTATCTTTTACGCATCAAGCGAGTTTCATTTGCTTGCGTCTCATGTTGTTCGAGATATGAGTACAGTTGATCATAGTTTGTAGTATGCAAATCTCTAGCCAACTTCACGTCCGTCACAAACATGCTCCATTCTGGTGGTAGACAATTTAGAAACTTTGTATTCACTTGGATTGGTCTCATTGACATATTGATAACATTCATGTTATTGATTAGTTGAGCAAATATCCAGTAGTAATGATACAGTGTTTCACCCTTCACAAATGAAAACTTATCAAACTCGTCATATAATTTACATTCCTTTTCTTGTAATGATAATTTCGTGCCTTGCATAAGAAGCTTAACTCTATCTCATATCTCTTTGGAAACTCTTGTACATGATAAATGACGTGTATAAACACATGTAAAAATAGATCCGGAGGTATGGTAAAATGAAATAAATGTGCAACCATATTATTAGAGAATAAAAGAGATAAGATGGGAAGATGTATGTATGCTAAAGAGAAAACACATACACTTCCACTTTACAAAAGTGAAGTTCACCACTCCATGGAAGTATGGAGGGGGTATATATAGGTCAAGACAAGGGAAACTATACTAACTTAACAATACTAGTCCCTGCGGGTCTTGCCTAATTATAACTAGTGTAATTTCGTATGAGTCAACATATTTTAAGGCTAACAATCTTCCCCCAATATGTGGACATAAACTGAAATACTTACAATTGTTCGCTATCAATTACAATTACAACAAAATAAATTCTTCCAAAGCACTCCAAACTGCAGATGTCTTCTGAGTTTCTCTTGTCTTAAAACTTTACTCCATCTTAGATCTTCATTGTCTTTACTTGTTTCTAAGAACCATTGTAGTATACAATATTAGATTAACTTCCCCCCCCCCCCCCCGTAATTAATGCAGCATGTCTTGAAAAGCTTTCTTCATAGACTTCTTTTTGGCGAAGTTTTTGAATCAGCTTCCCCCTAAACCAACATCCCTATCTTGAGCAGATTTTGAAACTTTGATGTAGCTTCAACCATATTCTATATGTCATTAAAGTGCATAGAAGAATTTTGTAGAAGAAAAGCCACACCACATACTACTGCTACTTGTCATTAGGTCTTGGTGAATATTCGTTCAGGGGAACATGCGAGAAATTGGCAACAATTCTTCTCACGTATGCAGAATACTTCACAAACCATACTAAGTAAAGTAGTATACACTACTTCCCCTTGGAAGTTGACATGGTAACATCAAAGATAACTAAGTCCCGAATTTACACATTTTCCCCTATGATGGTTGCGAACCCTAGGAAACATCATTGTCGTGTACATCCATATACTCGAGAAGTTCTTGTCTTTAGCACAAATCTTGAAATCCAAATGAAGCATTACCCTCTTGACTTCAGAAACCGTAGTAGGAGATGAAGCAAGAATCAAGAACACTTGGTATAATCAAGGTCTTGTATATAAATTTCGTTAAAGAACCTTAAGAAATTTGCTTAGACTTTGAAGTACCATTGTCGTGGAATAGCACAATAATATCCCATGAGAATTGCTAATTACATCTCAACCTTTAACCTTTCTTGCTAACTTACCAACCTCGTATTCTGTCGGCTATTGTTGTGATCACTTGGTGAAGTAAACCCGATATACCAAACTTGAAAATGAAGTAAAATCCCCCAAATTTGTTACTTAAGATTGCACTGTTGTTGATTGAAGAACGGTGTAAGATTAAATCTATAAGTACTCTATACCCAAGTTCTAAAAGTATAAGAAGTACACCACCTCTTGAAATTATCCACATCGACATCTGCGTGTGACACTGAGTACTACAATGTAACTCCTTTAAGTGATAGTTATAACCCGTGAGTACTACAATGTAACTCCTTACATCAGGAAATAACTAGATAATCCAAGTCATAATCATAAGTTGTATACGTTCAAGCAAGTCATCAATCGATAGATTGGGTTTGAAGAAAAGGGGTAGAAAAATAAAAGGAAGTCTCGATGATGAAGTAAGTAGACGCCTTCATGAAATCTAACTTCAAGCTCAAATAAGGGATACCAAATCAACTTCATGATCACTTGTCATCGTAATCCGAATCTTTAGCCGTTTGTCATTTATTGAATCTTTTTAGGATATTTTTAGCGTTATGTATCGTGTTTGTTGTTTAAATGCCGTTAAACTAGAACAAATGTTATTTTTGAATGTCGTCAATGAAAAAACATTATCTAGTCCAACTTGTCGTGAAAGCGTTTTATTCCCAGCTTAATCCAACAAATTACAAACCAATTACTAGGTAATTTTCGGATTAAAAAAATCAATTCCAGCCCAAATCATATGCACAATCTCTGCCCAACTCACTTATCAAGGATCGTCCTAAAAGATTTAAAACATGGTCTGCCATAGTGATTTCTGGGCCCAATCTCTTAGCAAAAGAATGGCCCATATCATGTAGAGAGAAAAACCTGGTCCATTATCTAAATTATTAATACCCGATGTATAGAAAAAGTTGGGGATAAAAGAGTTATTCAATCCCTAAACTCTCTCACACTTAAGTACATAACCCTAAACCTAATCTCTTATTTTTTGTCGCCTATCTCTTTCTCTAAAACCAGATAAATCTCGAATCTTCATCTTTCTCATCACATATCATCCGTGGCTATCTTCCTTTGATCATTCCAACGCAGCCATCACATACTAATTCTTCTTAACTCAAATGAAATGAGTAAACACACAAACCCTTTTGGTCTTACTTCAAAGATAGGCTCAATCCGTCTTCAAGGTTTCCATAAGGAGATCTCAGGTAGGTTTATGATTTTTTTTTGAGTTTAAATAAATCGAACGAATAGATGAACAAAACATATTCGTTTAAGTTCAATCTATTAAATTCGAATATTAAGAAAAAGGTTGTAAACCTTCACAGATCTGTGATGAATATTTTCTTTCGTATACATGATCCTTTAATGGTCTTGACAAAATTTTAACACACGAAAAAAGAATCTGAGATTTTGATTTATCTGTCTAATTCGAGTCTTGAATGATGAAGATGGAGTGGATGTTGTGGATATGTTTTAAAGAAGAGATATAGGTATAGTTTTGGATTTGTATTTTTGATGATGGTGTGAGGCTGTGATGATGGGAATGATAGCAGTTGACATGGATTTGTAATGCGAGGCTTGAATTTAGTTGAGTTTGGGAAATCTAATTGTTGTTGTTTGATTGATGGTTTAATTTGAGTCGTTAATCTCAATCTATCATTTATAGTCTTTTTATTGTGGTTCTTGACGTCGGTTTGAGTGCCTGGTCAACTCGGTAGATAACCGAGTTGACATGGTACTTTCTTGTCAACAAACAATGTCGCTAATAGCGGTTCAACAAACCGGGACCATCAAACCCATTACAATCCCTATGGGTATCAAACCGGCTTGACCAAAAAATAAGCAAGGTATTCTTTCCTGTTGACCATGAAAGGTAAGTCTTCATAACCTGTATCAAACCGATATGCCAAACCGCGATGCTAAACTGCGACGGCAAACCGCGACTGTCACTTTCGTACTTTGCTTAAAAACTGGATCTGGTTTTTTCTTTTTGGCCAAACCGCTACCAAGAAACCCAGGTTTTGTTTCTTCTAAAAAATGGTCTTTTAAGCACAAAACTCAATAGAATATAAACCAGAATGATGACAGAAACTTATAAGCAACAACATTAAAACAGTTTTCATGGTAGATTCTTAGAAGAAGAAGAACACATAAACCACTCGTGGTAGATTCTTAGAAGAAGAAGAACACATAAACCACTAAAAGGAAACTGTTAAAAAAACAATTAATAAACAACCTGTTAAAACAAGCATGCCTGGTAATGAATACAACAAACACAAACGTGATACAAATACCCCTGATTTAGACTCTGATGCCACTTTTACAGAATAAATGATGTGTATAAAAATAGAATTAAAACTGATCCGGAGGTTGGATAAAATGAAATAAATATGCAGCCATGTTTATTAGAGAATAAGGTGAAAGATGGGAAGATGTGTGTGATAGAGAGAGAAAACACACACACTTACACTTTACAAAAGTGAGCTTCACCCCTCCATGGAAGTATGGAGGGGGTATATATAGGTTAAGACAAGGGAAACTATACTAACTTAACAATACTAGTCCCTGCGGGTCTTGCCTAATGATAACTAGTGTAATTTCGTGTAAGTCAACATATTTTAAGGCTAACTGCAACTTTATGATGATTCACAATGGCATACACATCCGGTGGAAGACCTTGAAGAACGATGTTTGTAGCTTTAAGATCACAGTCAGCTTGGAGTTTCTCTGCAACTGAAAGTTCTTCATACCTCTTTGTCCTCATAGTGCCATCCTCTTCAACAATAGTAGGTTAAACAAGTGGACCATTTTGAACTGAGTTAAGAATCATTCTCCTGTTCTCCTGATTTTCTATGTATTGTTCCATACGACTCTTCCATGAGTCATACAAGGATTTTTCCAACATGGGAGGATGGTTTCCGGCACCGGCAATGATCATAAACTCTGCTAATGTTATCATTTTGTATTGATTGATTGAATAAGAAAATATAACTTTTTGATCGTTCAGTGATTAGAGGTTGTTGTGTTAAATTGTTGTTTGTTTTAAGTGAATGAGTCTTAAGATTACACAGGATTTTATAATTCTTCATAAAACTCCTAAAATACTTGAATACTTCACGGGATTTTATAAATCATAAAAAAACCGTATAAATTTTCTAGGCAATATGGTAAATTCTCCCAAGGTAAGTGTATAAATTACCCGAGTATAATGTATAAATCACCTTAAGAAAACTTGTACAAATCG